>PVJH01003327.1:0-144781 GCA_004026705.1 Nesogale talazaci
TTCAAAGTTTTTGTTGTTGTTCTATCTGCACTTTAATATTGTTTCCCTCTTGCTTGATATAACCTAAGAATGCCAATATTAGAATCAGTCAGATCCCCTTCCTTATGGGAAACACAATCCCATTAAATCTGGTCAACAAATACACTTGCCTCAATTAAGAGAGCATTTATTTATATTGTATCCTGATTTTAGTCTCCACAGCACTTTCCTATGCATTACAGAATGTCATTCTGCAATTGTTTTATGTGATCAGGTGTGGCCTCCATAACCTACAATGTTAATTTCTTGAGGGCAAAGACCAAGGCTTATATAATTTCTGGAACCCTTGTCATTAATAAGTGTGCTATCACATCAAATTGATTTTAACAGACAGCAGGAAATAGTCTAGCATAATAACCAGCAGTTCTCCAATTCCATACTTATTTAGACACATTAAATGAAAAATTAGTTCAATAAGCCTTTACTTTCTTTGGAGAGAACATGGAAGTACTTTAATTAATTCATTGATTTGTGTTAAATTTCTCCACGGTTTTATGCAGAACATTTCAGGCAGAAAGCACTAAATGTAGTCAAAGTTATTAATTAATCTTATTGGTGATCATTGTACTTGTCTTTCCTACATTCATTTTATCCATTTTACGAACACTCTACTGTATAGCAACCATGTAACTTGGAAGGGATTGATTGATTTCCCTCTCACCCTCCATTTTAAGGAGGGCCTTGATGAATGTAAACAAGTAAGTACTATTTTCTGTAGTGGTGGATTCCAGTAATCCTGGTCAGTAAACTTGACATTCCCATAACCACAGAGGGAGTGCTGAGTTGATCCATTCAAGGAAAAGTTCAGCCCACTTCACCAAAAGGAACCCTGAGTTTTAAAAGACATGATTTGGTGAGGTTTATGAAATGTTGAGGAAAATTTATGCCGAGAGAGCTAGCACATATAAAATAATGCACCCTAGCCCTAGTTTCTCTTGTGTATGATGATTTAAAAGAAGAATTTGTGAAGCCATACCACTAATTTTTATCTCATTTAGAACTGTGTGTTTAACACAGTTACAAACAAACAAACAAAATTTTCACTGATCATATTATTCTATGGCTCCAAGCACAAATGTCTGCTATGGTTCAGGAAAAAATGGGATAGTTAATTGTACAGAGAATTTTAGATGAACTTAACAAGTTTGTCTTATTTTAAAATAAACACCTTATTTAATGCTATACCTAAAAATAAAAACCTGTAAAAATTCACACCTTAAAATATATCCTATTACATTTTCACAATAATCCATCTTGTTTACATGTCTGTCTTATTAATTTGTTAAGAACAGCAAGTGTGTTTGAAAAGTTCTTTAAATACATACTCGGGTTTATCATATCAGGGTAGTATATATATTTAGTTTAGAAATATTTATTTTGTTGCATATCTAATAGATCATGTTTGTAAATTGAAAATTTTAAATATAGCAAAAAACTCATGGTAAATGGTTAAATATTTTTATTCTTAATCTTTCCAGATGCACACCTTAACTCTCTGCATTATTCCGTGTAGTAACTGAGTCAAAAAAACTGAGGAAAGTATAAAGTGTAAAGCCCTGAGAAGAAGACAGAATGCAAGATAAACAGAGCAATTCCAATTGGGGCACCCACAAGTTTGATTTGTGATCAATATATTTGAGGTAAATGGAGTATGTCCAGGGGAATGAAGGAAAAGCTTGGGAAATGTCCTGAAGAAGAGGGAAAACTGTTTCTAAATATTTGGAATGCCTGACTAATCAGGGATGAGGTAAAGTCCGATAGTGGAAAATGCTAACAATAAAATATTTTATGTAAGCAATTAGGAGAAAGCAAATTGTTTTGAATAGAAGATGATATTAACACAGCTGTTGAGAGACTATTTGGGTTTTAAAAGCAGGATTAGAAAAAAACACAAGGGCTGAGCCCCGGTGGCGTAGTAGTTGTGCGCGGGACTGCGGCCCACTGGGATGGAGGTTCAATTCCAGCTCCCAGGAGCAAAGTCTGGGCCTCCTACTCCCACCACCTGAGGACAGTGATGTCTGAAAAAAAAAATTAAAAAAATAAAATAAAATAAAAAAAAGAAAAAACACAAATCAAAGCTGTAGTGGAACTATAGCATGTGCACATTAATTCAAGGAATTTATAAAAAAAACTAGCTGAGGAAATACAATTCATAGGCATGTTTGAGGCATTCGTGGTAAGATTTGAGGGCTACACATATTGGGGCTAACATGGTAGACTTCTACAACTAACACCTCTGACGTTTGTGAATAGATCTTGCTTCTGATCATCAAATAAAGCAAGTAAGGAAGCGCAAGCTTATAGAGCCACGTTCAATTGTAGGTTCTCCAGAAAATATTAGAAAAATCAGGGTTTGCTTTCTAGAGAGAGAGGCTCGACCTGGAGAAGATTATCTGTTAGATGTCTGCATACATGAAATTAGAACAGTGGTTCTCAATCAGTGGGTCACAGCCCCTTTGGGGTCAAAGGATCCTTTCACAGAGGTCATCTGATTCATAGCAGCAGTAAAATTACAGTTATGAAGTAGTAACGAAATAATTTTATGGTTGCGGCGTCACCACAACATGAGGACCTGTATTAAGGGTCACAGCATTAGGAAGGTTGAGAACCACTGAATAAAAGTATAATAGTGTGGTTCAGCAAGAGACTAGGACAGAAAGAGGAGGGCTTAGGATAGTATCTGAGCAAATGTATTACCTAAGTAGTGTTGGAGAGGCAGGCCAGAAGGAGTAGGTAAAGGAACTGGATGGATAGAGGGAGAACAAAGGACGGGACCAGGGGAGTCATGCCAGCTAAGATTTTCTAGAAGACAGAAAGTGACTCTTAGCAAAGGCAGGAGAAGAGCAGTTGTGGTGAACTTTGAAACATGACTGTGACAAGCAATTAGTAGTATTTTCATAGAACAATTTCAGTAAAGTGTTGAGGGGAAAAGCGGACTAGGTCATGTTGTCGAGTAGACATGAGGGAGAAATTCAGATGTAGTCCATGTATGTTTATATTTTGTGAGTTGTATGAATGAAGGAAAGAAACATAAGTAGCGGTCGCTTTAGAGGAGACAGAGTAACAAGTAGGTATCTTATTGGAAGGGGAAGACTCCACCTTTCTGTTGGCTGAGAGAAAAGAGACTACTCAAACTGTCGAACGAAACCTAGGGAAGAAATCATAAAGACGGAAGGTAGAACAGAGAAAAGGACATGTGGTGACAGCGCTTAGGATCTCAAGTGCTAGCTGCACGGACTGGAGCAAAGACGTACCGACTTGCTTCCTTGCAGATGACAGTCTTGTCTTCCAGTGGAGATCTACAGCGGAGGGGTATGTATGTCCCTATGTACATATCAGCAGACCTGATCTTTGCCAAGTGTCCTGCTACAATTTCTCTATGTGGAGCATTTTTCACTGGCATTACAACTAACTAATTTCCTTGTTGTTTTTTTTGGGGGGGAGCATCACTGCCTTCTGGTGGTTGTGGGAGGTCCAGCCTTGCTCCTGGAGAGCTGCTGCTGGATGTGAACCACCAAACCAGTGGGCCGCAGTCCCCCACTCAACCAGTACGCCACCAGGGCTCAGCTCCTAATTTTCTTAATAAATCTTTTAGCTATCAAAAAAAATACAGCCCTGTCAAAAAGTGTAACTGTATATCAGAATTCACTGAGCTGCACACAATGAGGTGGAAAACAGAAAAAAATCAAGAAGGAGATGTTCAAGGTACAGTTTTAAAATAGGAATTTTGTTTCTTCAAGAGACTAGGTAGAAGTATGTTTCTTGATAAGGACAGAACTAATGAAAGGACTCCAGGTCTATTTGAGAGAGGTTATAATCACATTAAAGACCATGAAAAACAGAGGATAAAATTATATATAATATTAAGATAATTCTATATATGTACACATACAATTATATAGATACAATTACCTTAATATTTGTGTGTATTTGAAATTAGGTATATATATATTTATATGTATGTATGTGTATATACATACATACATACATACATATATATATATATATATATATATAGGCTTACCAAAAGAAAATTTACTTTGGAAAACATTATAATGGCAAGAGAATTTTATCTATGGCTTCTAGAAATGAAGAGGAGGAAAAGGACCCATGGTCAGACACACATTCTCAGGAACTTCTCTCAGGTAGCAAGAGTTCTGGGACATGCAGTCTTGAGACATTGTCATGGCTTTGTCCAACTTCCCTGGCCCTGTCTGATGTATATGTAGAAATATATGTACACATGTACAAGGACATGGCCACACACACACACATATGTAGGTATAGATACAATACGGTAGATTTATCTTGCCAACTTGGCCAATAAGAATATGTCAGATTAATCAGGTCGCAGTTTGATTAGAGAGCAGAGATAGATGGTTCTGCAAGGGCCGTCCCTGTCTCTCATGCTCTCTGGTGATCAGACCAGTGTGTGGCTGCTTTAGCTAGTTCTTTGCCTCAATCTGTGTGCTACACCACCTGTTGGTCCAAGCAACCAATGGATTATGGATCCTGTCACCAGACTTTGAGACTCCTTGGAGGCTTGCTTCAAGACCCACCTTGCTGTTTTCGGCCTTCAGGCAGGCCCTGTCTGTCTCGCCTTGAGAGAGTGAAGACTGGTGTCTACTTCCTTGACATTGGACATGGCAGCCCACATGAGTCAAAGGACTTCCAGGGTATTAACTGTTCCATGAAATTGAATTAAACTGACTGATTCCTATGTACTATTGTGTGGACTAATTAGCTGTTACATATCTTCTTGCTGTATAAATCTCTCTCTCTCTCTCTCTCTCTCTCTCTCTCTCTCTTTCTCTCAATCATCCATTTATCCATCTCTCTATCTAAAATCATGTGTCCTGGTTTTGTTTCTCTAGAGAACCCTACCTAACATACACACACACACACACACACACACACACACACACACACACACACTGGCTGATACTGTGCAAAATAAAACCCAAAGCTTGTCAGTTTGTCATATTGTGGTGATGTGTGTTGCGGAGCTGCTGGAAGCTATTTTACTCATATTTACAAATCCCAACAAAATCCCCAGAAGTGAACAGGTTTCAGTGGAGCTTTAAAACTAAGACTTCCAGACTCTTCACGTCAGTGGAGTTAGCCCCTGAAAGCCTTATGAACAGCATCAAAACATTGTCAGGTGCTAAAAGTTGCATGAATAGCTGCAGATCATTATGACATCAGAAGCTGAGCAGGTCAGGTGGGAAGGTCCTCAAAATATGACTGAGCAGGGGCTGCCTCCTCAAAGCAGAGCCATGCTTCATTATGTGGATGGAGTATGGTTGTTACAGAATGTATGTCAACTGGAAGATCTGTAGACTGTAGGGGTGGAGTTTAGCCTGACAATAAAGTCACAACTTGATGTTGACTCCTTGTCAGTGTGGCCTTCTCATAAGGAGGGCCCCAGGGACCTCTCCTGCTGTCTCTACATACACCTTCCAGCTGATGAGACAAACTGGTAGCTGCTGGGGTCCTGGAGATGCATCCACCACCATTGTATCTACAAGACTTTGTTCCGATCAATCTAGGGTCTCCCTATGTCCTGCCTCACTGCAGATGGCTGCATGAATCTGGAGAGGGGCTTATGGATTAGTATCAGACTTATGGACTAGAGTTGGATTGGAACTTTCCTGGAACATAATCATTTCTTGATATTAAGCCTTTCTTATGCTCTGTGAGTTGCACTGGATTTGTTCCTCTAGTCAACCCCTATCTCGTGGAGTAAAGCCTGCAGGACCTTCATCTCCTGGGGAGGCATGACTCAAAATGAAAAGAAAAAGCTGAAAACATCAACTACTAATTGATATTAATTGGAATATACCAAGTGTGAATATAGAAAATCTTCATAAATGAAATGCCGTAAGTGAGCTGAAATGAACTGGCTTTTTCCATTTTGAATCAAAATGGCAAATGTTATACTCTGCCAGGAAAGGCAGATTTAAGAGGAATGGTTTTACATTCATGTTCAATAAGGGCATTTCAAAATCTAAAATTATAATTCTATCTGCAATAGAATAATAGATATTATCCTATTAGCATACAAAGAAATTCAGTCAATTTAACTATTACTTAAATTTATTTATCAATAAGTAAAGCTGGTGATGAAGAAATTGAAGAATTTTAGCCTTAAATCGGTCAGACATACTATTAAGATGCATTGATAATTATTGGCAACTAGAATGGTGAAATGAGGTCGTGGGCTGAGTATTGATTGCTCATCCAAAAGTTAAAGTTGAAGCTAAGAGTTAAAACTAAAACAAGTCCAAAATATGATCTTGAGTATATCCCTCCTGACTTCCTGGTGACTCATAAGAATAGATTGGAAACATTTAACACTGTGGTGACTCATAAGAATAGATTGGAAGCATTAAACACTGTGGTAGTGTTTAATAGTGATATGTGATATGACTTCCCGACAATTTGAAGATAAATAAAATGTTGGCATGGAAGTTAGCCTGTCAATCAGGCTGCAGTCTGATGATGTCCCTTGGAGATGTGTCTGAGAGTGATAGCTCATGGGAGGCTGTCCTCTTTCTGCCCTCACCTTCCTGCTTGCTGGAAACCCAGGGAGGTGCAGCAGCCCTTCCACCAACTTTACATCCACATGATTTTGCTTGGGGATTTGCATTTAGTTGTCCTGTGATTTCCTGCATTCTGTATCATTGCATGTGACTGCAGGAGTCTGAAGAGGGACTTATGGAATATTATTAGATTTATGGGATTTTTTAATATAATACTCTCGCTGATACATATATACATGCCTTTGGTCTTGTTTCTCTTATCAACCCAGATGGACACAAACATGAATGACAGCTGCGTGGAGGAGCTGTGAGAGGACATCAAGAACATCATAGGTGAAGAAGGAAAAATATCATTAATAACACAGGAAAGACAAGATTAAAGTGGATGTCAGAAGCTATTCTAAAACTTGCTTTTAATTGTAGAGCAACAAAGGCAAATGGAAGAAAACATAAAGTCAAAGAGCTGAATGGAGAATTTCTAAGAGCAGCTCCAGACGCCCAAGTAAAGTGTTATAATGTAATTAGCAAAGATTTAGAGTTAAAAAACCCAAAGAAAGTGCATGGACAGCATATCAGGGGCTGGAAAAAAATAAAAAAAACAAAGCTTAAATCACAAATTGAAAGATTTTATGGATAAAATATCGAATAATTCAGGAAGCATCAAAAGAAATGAAAAGACTTCCCTGAGTGACTGTAACATAAATGCTTGGTTGACATTCAACAGCTTCTTGAGGTAGGATCAAAAACCAATGTTACCAAAGGAGAAAGTTCCAGGTGCAGTGAGGGGATCAACTACAAGCAAAGCTCCAGGAATTCATGTATTATCAACGGAAATGCTTTGACAAACCGATGAAGTACTGGAAACACTCCCTCATCTATGCGAACAAATGTGGAATAGAGTTAACTGACCAACTGGCTGGAAAAGATCTGTACTTGCACCCATTCTAAAGAAAAGTGACCCGTCAGAATGCTCATATTACAGCCCAATATTATTAAAATCACCTGCAAGTAAAAATTTGCTGATACTCTTTCCACATCAACGGAAGCAGTACATTGCCAGAGACCTGCCAGAGATTCAGGCCAGACTCAGAAGAGGCTGTGGAATAAGTGATGGCATTGTGGATGTCAGATGGATGCTGTGGAGGATACCAGAAAGATGTTTACTTATGTTTTAGTGACTACGCAAAGACATTCGACTGTGTGGGTCATGAAAAATGATGAGCAGCTTTCAGAAAAACTGAATTCCAGAACACTTTATTGGGCTCATGCAGAACCTGTCCTGTCTAAGACTTTCTCCTCCAAAAATCAGATGCTTCCAGCCTTCCAGCGTGCTGGCTGCAGACCCCATCCCATGCTGCTATATTACAATAGACTACCTCTGCCTGATGCCTGTTAACCACCAGTCTGATCCGAGTAGGCAGTTCACACTCTACTGTAAATGGGTTCTGTGAAGAGCCAGAGAACAAGTCAAACCTTTACTGTGGCATCCAAAGTTAGGCTGCCGTCCTGAGTCTGAGGCCAATCCTTGTCACATGTCACCCCATTACTGCCTCCTATAACTTGTATGTCCCTAGATCATCCCCCTCAACACTGTATAACACAACCCATTCCTGTGATGCATGTCCTTACCTGTAATTATGGGGCCTGCATGTACCCCAAAGATTTTTTTTTGGCATCACTGCCCTCAGGTAGCGGGAGTAGGAGGCCCAGCCTTTGCTTCGTGGAGCTGGAATTGAACCTCCATCCTAGTGGGCCGCAGTCCCGCGCACAACCACTATGCCACTGGGGCTCAGCCCAAGATTTTTAAGCCTTGATCAGAATAAAGAAGCTCTCTCTTGGTCACCTCTCTTCCCCCAACTCCTCTCTCTCTCCTCTCCTCCCTGTTCCCTTTTCCCATCCCCTCTCCTGCTGTCCACGTTTGTCCACATGGACCACAAAGCAGTACTGACATGAGCACGCTACTATAAAATGTCTGACTTCATTATTTCCATATCTCATATTTTCTATGACTTTACTATAATCTCTAATTATTATCACTGTACAATTGTGTCTATCCGACCTGTTAGAAGCTGGTCCTCTGACACTGTACATGGATCAAGAGTCGGTTGGGAGAACAGAAATGCTGCATTCTTTCCACTCAAGATCATTTGCATCAGAGTTGTATTCATTGCCACATTTATTCAATCTGTATGCCAAGGAAATCACCAGAGAAGCTGCTTTGCATGGAGAAGCACTTGGCAGTGGGATAGGAGGAAGGTTCAATACACACTCTGTGATATGCCAGGTGACACAACTTTGCTTGCTTTAAGTGAGTGTGTCTTGAAGCATCTGATGATGTTGACCAAGGATTGGAGGCTTTAGTGTGGATTTTAACTCCAAAACCCTCACATTGGAAGCAATAGGAAATATCATGATAGTTGGTAAGAAAACAAAACAAAACTATTGAATTTTTTTGCTTGTTTGTTTTTTGGGGGGGCATCATTGCCCTGATATAATAATCAATTAGTTCACATAGCAGAACTCAGGGCTCAGTTCAACTTTCTTTTGTTCAATAGTTAATTTTTTTGGGAGGGTGCATCAATGTCCTCTGGTGGGAGTAGGAGACCCAGCTTTGCTCCTGGAGAGCTGCTGCTGGATTTGAACCACCAACCCAGTGGGCCGCAGTCCAGCACACCAGCTCTACACCACCGGGGCTCGTCCTTGATTTGATCTTGGATTTTTGATTTGCATGGATCCACAACAATGCTGATAAAAGCAGAAGCTAAGAGATTACATGACACATTTCCCTGGGTAAATCTGTAGCGCCATTCTTCCTGAAGAATGTTGAAAAGCAAAGATGTTACATGGAGGACACAGGTGAGCCTGCCCCAGCCAGGGTATTTTAAATCGCCTCAATGCATTTGAAAGTTGAGCACTGAAGAAGGAAGACTGAAGACAAATCAATGAACTTTTTTATAGTGCTTGTGAAGAATATTAAAGGACAATGAATTGCCAAAAGAACCAACGAATGTGTAGGCAGCCATCCTGGAAAAGGACATCGTGTTTGGTAGAGGACAGTGCTAAAAGAAAACCCTCAGCAAGATAAGCTTACACAGTGGCTATAACAATGGGTCCAAGTCCAGGGATTCTGGTGCGGATGGGGCAGAGCTTCATTCTGCTTGTCCAGAGAGCCTCTATGGGTCAGGAACAATGTGCGCACCCCTAACAACAAAAAGAAGGTGTGGGAAAATATGTTCCCATGCCATATATGTATTTTGACAACAATTATTTTATGATTTCTCAGAAGATCCACCAAACTGTCACCTTCTCACTAGCTAGTTTATGAGTGAATTTATAACCATGACTCCTACCTTTCCCTAATTTGAAATTCTTTGCTGATCATTCTGTCTTATTAGCAAGTGTTATTGCATGATTTTAATTTATCTTTTCACACTATATAATGAGCACTTTAAGTCTAAATATAACAAATATGTGTGTATTAAAACGATGTGTTATAGTCACACTAACTTATTTGCGGATGCTTGAAAAATAGAAAAATTAATGGGATTTTCCAATGAACTTTTTGAAGTCGCCTTGTGAGTCTCTGTCTTTCGAGAGTAATATAAGTGACATATACTAAAATAGAACTGAAAATCCTTTTTATTATTATTATTAGTTTTTGGATCACGTATGCTCCAATATTGTGGTATGTATGGTGTGTTAGTCTGGGTAGGCTAGAGGAACAAATTCATAAGCATGCATACGTGTATGAGAAAGAGGTTTATATACATGAGCAATTGAACATTGAGAAAACATCCCAGCCCAGTTCAAGGTCATAATTCCGATATTAGTCCAGATGTCCAATACTGATCTATAAGTCCTCTTCAGACACACAAAGCACATGCAACGACATCAGGAAAGTCACAGGCCAGTGAGTGCAGAGTCTTGTTTATCCAGTGGCAGTAGAAGCATCTCAGAACTGGCAGGGGTCTCCCCATGACTCCTCTAGTTTCCAGGGCTCAGGGAATATCAGCATGCTGCCATGTGTCTTGTCAGCTGCAATGTCTCTGAGGGAGTCAGTCTTGTCGGTAGAGAGTGTCCAAGTAAGTGTTTTCTATAGGAAGTTCCCAAGGAAGTGAACAGAGAAAGATAGTATCTCTGCCTCCAAGGAGGAATAACCATATTTCCCAGAATTCTCTGGAGAAGACCATCCCCACACAGAGATCTCATTGGTTATGTCCAGATTGACAGGTTAGACTCCAGTCCTACACTCATCCTCAAATTGACACGAGATTGGGTGTCTGCCACATATGGGGTCATTATCTGTTTTAGCAAATGTAATCCTGATGACCACATGCTATAGTAGAAACTGAAATTCACTGAAGTTTGCCAGCTAATATAAAGCCCAGAACAAAGATAGGACATGAACTCGAGTCACTCAATACAGTTAGTAGGGCAATAATAAATACTGCTTGTAGGGTGTTGTTTAAAAACGAAAAAATCATGACCATGTCTTAAGGACCTAGTTTACTTCAGTCTTTGTCTAGACTCTCTAGATTCTTATCTCCTGTTTACAATGCTTGATCTTAACCCATTATTTCAATTTATTATTATTTTCTCCCATAAATAAGCCCATTTTTTCAGTGGCCCACCATTGTTTTGGGTTTGTTTTACTTCCTTTCTACATGGTTGAGTGTCACTTTAGGACATTTCCATAATCTGTGAGGTCATAAAATCACAGACGTTTTAACTTCAAAAGGTTCAGCAAAACATATTTTCCCCCTCAACCCCTGTTTTATGTGCTAAGAAGTGAGTTCGTGGGTGAGAGAAAATGGAAAATGAGCTGCAGTTTTAAGAAACAGAGTAATAATAAAGTCAAGAGGAAGTTACTGAATGACTTACTCTGCCTGGGGCTGGTAAAATAGCTAGAGTGAAAATTTTAAATGAATTGTAAAAATGACTTTATGATAAAAACTCCAGACAGCCGGAACACCAGGAACTAAGCATGAACCTATGACCTTGGTCGGATTACAGAATCTTTCTGGTAGTTTCCTCAAAGACAGAAGAAAGACTTTCCTGATGTTCCTTGGAGACCCACATATTCAAACTAAATAAAAGAAAACAAAAAGTAACAATATTTTCTCTTTAAGAAACTCCTAAGAGAAGTCATTGGCAACTAATGGGTTGGAGAGGGAAAGTAACAACCCCCTTTCTGTTGTCCTTAATGTTGAGTGTCTTCTCACATCCTGAGCATGCAGAAGTCAGAAGGAGGAGAAGAGACTCCATACCCACCCAGCCCTCTTCTAAACTTATCAGAGAAGTCTGAAATGCCTGCCAGAGCCCCATGAATCATCTGGGTCCTAGAGGACTTGTAGTTTCTCTTAAGGGAGTGAAAGCTAACCTCACTTTAAATGCCCCAGGAATTAATGCTTCTGTTCAGATATCTTTGCTCAAATTTCTTGTGATGCACTGTTACAAAAATTTCTGAATGATACCAAAGTGATTCTATTTAACAAAAGAGAACCCATAACCATATATTGTCAGGTACGACAAGTTAATGTATAGCGTTTTCTAGTGCTGCCCTCTCTTCAGGTTCCAATACACAAACATCAGGCTGGGTATATTTAAACAAGCAGTGTTTGAATTCATTCCAGCCTTTCCATTTACAGCAATTTAAGACCATTTGTATTCAGGAAACAAAATAACAAGGGGCAGCTGTGTCTCCACTTTGCTCTTACTTCTGGGTGATCTGGAAATTCTTTGACAAGCGAAAATAGTGAGAAAGCCTCATCTTTAAAACTTAAGGTGTGAACAAGTCAGGTACAATGACAGAGATTATCATAAAATCAATAGTTTTCTTTTACGTCCAGTTCTACTAACAGAGAGCTAGCCTGAATTTTGGAATACAGGCATGTGTCATGTATTTAATGTATCATATCTTCAGACCTAACATTTAGCAATAAGCCTACCCAAGAACAGATCCTTTTTCAGGGGTGGTCCTAACTCCATCTGCCCCTAGACTGCATCTTCATGCTGTTGTAAGCCAATAGCTGTCAAGTCCACCACTAACCACAAGTCATTCAGTTCTATGATGACTTGAAGGCTGAGGTTCAAGGGAACAACCTGAATGGTCACGGTCAACATTTCAATAGTATGAGAATGTCAAAAAGTAAATTAAGTCAGCCACTGATTCGTCATCGTATCTTCTGCAGCATCCTGGCAACAAAAATCATGTCACTGCAAGGACAGACAGCATTGTGCCCACCACTTGAACGCTGCCCGGTTTTCTTAGCCACCCAACCCCAACACAAATGGATGCTGTGTGTGATCACTGTGTGCATCGGCTTATTCTCTCCTTACCGATGATTTTATGGATATGTGAAAAAAATCTAAATTTGAATGTTGGCAGGCCTGCACGCAGCCAAGCATTTTCAAAGATGAACATAGCCTATTGGAAATGTACCTTTCAGAACTCCACCTATGTAGAAATGAGTTTGGAATTAAGCTCTAAATTGCTACTTCAAAATGTGACACTATTACAGCTACTTAGAGAAAGAGAGCAAAAATTTTTAAGAAAAAACCAAACTCTACAAATTCACTGATTGGATGTGCCTTAAAAGAATGCTTTTGATTTATAAGGGGGGGGGGATCTCATCAACATCATCAACAGATTTTTCCTGCTTTCTAGGATATGTGAGAGGTGCTGCTCTCTTGGATACCACATATGAATATTAACAAAAGAACAGTATGCATAGGAGAAATTCCATTTTTTTTGGGGGGGGAGGGAGTGCAACCTCAACTGACAACTCTTCACAGTTTTAGGAATATATTACAGTAAAGGAGGGAAGCTCCACAAGCATGTGATTATTTTTAGATAAGCAAATTACCTTCCAAAAGAGCCAGATGGTTCTAGGAACACATCTGTGACTTTGATTTCCATTCTCTCCCTGCTCACTCTGGTAATGGCAGGGTCACTGAGGTGTGGGTTACAAGTATGCCTCTGCAAGAGCCACGACCTTGTGGGAAAACAAGTGACTTCGTCTTATTTTATTTTACGTTATTTATTTTTATTCTAAGAGGTGGACCAGAATTGTTTCACTGCTTATTTGAAAGGAGGGTTCGTGGACTTGTTGAGACCCTGTTTTAGTTTCCTAAGGTATTGTAACACAGTGCCACTGAAGACAAAAGGCTCCTATCTGGCAATTCTGGAAGCAGTGTTGGTAGGTGCCCACAACCTGGTCAGACACTCCACGGCCTGATACACAAAAGAATCACACATTCTGGTCCCATGCCAGTTTCACAATTGTTCCTAAGCTTCAGGCAACATTGCAGTCACTGTGACAATCCACCTTGTAGAGTCTCCCTCATTTTCACTGTTCCTCTATTTCCTCCCGACATCAAGGCCAAAGTATGGAAGACAAAGTCTACTTATTTTTGACTCTAAGAAGCACTCTGGACTTTCAGGCAGTGAGCAATATAACATCAGTTGCCAGCTAAGCTATGTTCTTTTGGAAAGCTCTAAGACTTTCCTTTGCTCTTTCTTAGATTTTTTTTGTGTGTTGGCTGGCACACTTTGGTATTTCTTGGCTTGTGGATACAGTCCTACAGTTTCTGCCTCCATCTTCACATAGGCTTTTCCATTTTGTTTCTTTATTCAAATATATAAATCTGCTTGAGGCACTGAAAAGGCCTACTCAATTTGGGATGACCTCATCTTAACTTGATTACATCTACAAACAACCTATTTCCAAAGAGGGCCACTTTCAGAAACACTGATTTTTGGGGCAGGGGGAATTGAATCCCAAAGAAAGACCCTAAAGAACACAGGGGAAAACATGAGGAGATTCTGTTGACTGAAGGTTATTTATGAGTTTAAACTTATAAAATGACCAGATTTTAAATAGGCCATATTGCTGGGGGGCAGGGGGATTCTTGATTAAAAATTTGGTCTATATGGAGCAAAAAATATTCACAGAAAGCAAAAATAGTATTGTAATATATTTATTTAATTTTAAAATGCTGTGGGATGCAGGACAAACTGTTAAAAAGCAGGATATCTGGTCACCTTAGTTTAAAGCAACATCATTATTTTGGAATGTTTGCCTGTTTATATTCGGGGGGGTGGGGAAGATGACTTCTCTAACTCATTGAATGTACTAAGAACCAATTCTGATAACACACACAGACACACACACACACATGCATTATACAATTTCTTGTCAAGCCCTAGTAACCATAATCAGTGTATTGCTTTACCTGTGAGTCCAATGCAGGAGATGGATCCTGTAAATTCTCCTGGCAGCTGGCATGATGTTAAACTTGATGTTAAACAATCTTGGGAAAGATTGTTCTAGAAACATTGCAAGAAGGAAGTGTTTTCTTCATTCTTATACCTCATACTCTTCTTTCCTGTATGAAGCTTCCTAGTGAGCTTTGCTTGCTCCCTTTGGTCTGTATCTCGGTAGCAAAGTCTGGCTAGAGATGGCCTCCACTACACCTTCTAGGCAGACCCTAAATCTCAGTGCTGCGAATTATCATCATGTGCTTTTTCGGAGAGGACTGTCTCAGCACTAGAGGTAGTATCTGAACTCTATATCCACTTTTTTGAATACAAATACATTAGACCTCTCTACTTAGTGATTATTGACTATTATCATTTCATGTTTATGTGAACCTCTCCCTGTTTAGACTCTTTAGGGTTATTTTTTTTTCCCTACTGGACTGGATGCCTGATTGATGCAATTGGATGACAATATCCAGGACGGATGGAAAATGTAATATTTAAATTAAGAAAACACATGCGTTAGAAGAAAATAATCCCGATTTTTAAAAAGAAGGAATGCCAAAACAGAAGTGGTACGAGTGCATGGCCTGATCTGCTCCTTGTCGGCACCTCCACAGCCAATGATGATCTGCATGACGCTGGTGTCTGGGACCCAGACGGAGATTGTCCCCACCATCACACACACCTGTGTCACCGGTGTTGCTGGTGGCACGCAGCACAGAGCGAGGTCAAGCGGCCGTTCAGCAGCTGCAGCCCAGGGCCTGAGCCCACACTTTCAGCAGCTAGACATGGACGGCCAGCAGATTCCCCAGTAAACTAGGCTCTCTTGCCCTCCGATGCCCGGGTGCCCCAGGGACAGTTTGTTATGGAGAAAAAGTTGAGCCAGCGTGAGCTAACCTCACGCGCAGCAGCAGCCGTGGTTATCTTTTGTTCCTGTCTGAAATGACTAGAATTGAGCTGATATTTGTCAACAGTTCTATCAAGCACACACTTTCAATTGTCTACAATTTCTGAATTTTTTTTTTATCTCCATCCGGGATGTTTCCTGGTGGGGGCGGGGTAGGTGTGCAATCTGTGAAAATAATAACAGTATTAGTAGATGACTAAAAATGGTACTTGACAAGAATAATAAAAGAAATAGAAGATGTGGAAGAGAAAACACTGGAATGGCAGAAACATGTTTCTGTCCACTGAGTGTTATTATTGTGGCTTTTTGATATGAAAAGGCTTCCAGTCAGACCCATGACCTTCTGGTTGGTGTAGACTTGCCTGCCTCCCTGGCAGATTGATATGACCACTTGACCCAGGTCTCCTCAATGGATTAGAGGTGGAAGGAAATGTGCCATATCCAACTCTGGGTCTTGAAACATAATTAAACCTCTCTGCAGCATTCTCTTCCTCTGTCAGGAACCCAGAAGAATCCATCTTTTACCATACCAATGGTACCTTAATGAATGATCAATTGGATATTTGGAAGGCTCCCGACATGACAGAAAACAGAGCTGTCCAACAATCCTGAACCACTTGCCTCAAACATATTCATAAAAAGAAAGCAACTTGTAAAGTTTTAGAGTCACTTTATATTTGATGTACAGCTGGCACAACCTTGTTCTTGAAAGGAAGGAGGCCTTGAAGCAGGATAAAAAAGGAGGATGAAGACCATCATCAACATGTACCACGTGGAAAAGAATTCAATGTAAAGAGAAGCAAAGTCCTCACAACTGAACCACTAGACAACGTCAGGAGAAATAGAGAAACATTAGAAATTGTCAATAATTTCAAGAAATCCAAAGATGTATTGTGTTGGGCAAATCTGCTACTTAAGACCTCTTTATGTGTTTAAAAACAAGCAGGTCACTTTTAGAATTCAGATGAGCCCAATACAAGTCATGGTATTTTCAGTGTCTCACATGCATGTGAAAGTTGGACTGAAGACAGAAAGATGCAGAAGAATTGGTGCATTTGAATTGTGGCGTTGGTGAAGAATTTTGAAATTACTTTGCACTTGTTGTCAGGAGACACCAGACAGTAGAATAGGGCATCATGCTAGGTAAAGTGGAGACACAAGGAAAGCAGGAAGACCTGTAAGATGTGCCCATAAGATGGGCACAGTGGCTGCAGCAGTGGACTGAAGCATACTAGTTGTGAGGATGGTGCAGAATAAGGCAGTGCTTTGCTCTGTTCTTTGTACTTAGGGTTAGTATGACTTGGAAAGATGATAGCATACTAACAACAACAACAACAACAACAACAACAACAACAATAAAACGGCATACTTGAAGTCTCTTTGATAGAGCAGGTAAATTTTATCCTAAATAATAGAATTGGTTTTCAGGTAAAGTTATTATCATCCTCTTGTCCTATAGGTCTATTCAACTTGTCATCTATTTAAACTGATTTTTATACATGTTACACAAAGTCTATATCAGATAGTTAAGGTTTATTGTGCCAACCTGTGGGATTAATTGAAGGGCGGACAGACAAATGGCTCGGTGAGCTTCACTCTTTTAGTTCCCAGGTCTCTTGTTCTCTGATGGTCTGTCTGAACAGGGTGCAGCTGCCTTATCCAACTCCCTGATTCAGCTGGAAATGCTCACTTCATGTGAGACATTACTGAAAAGAAGCCACATGGATCTACCCTTATGTAGCCCTGGGTGCTGGAACAGGCATGTGGAAACCCCTGCCCATGCTGAGATGCTTACACGCTCCCCAATTTGACCTTCCTCCTGCAGTCTGCATCATAGCACATGTTTTTGAGATGGAGGAAGACTTTGTACATCAGTGTTGGACGTATAAGCTAATGTTGTACTTATGGGCTTGAATAGCACTGGGTTGCGGTGCTTTCTTATGTATACTTACCATTTTTATAAAACTCTCTCTTACATGTTAGAGTTTCTGTGGTTTTTTCCCTACCCAGACTAACATAATAGGTAGTTTCACTCTTCTATTATTCATACATCTGAGAGGAATAAAAATAAAATAAAATTCCCATTATACATTTCTGACCTTGTTTCTTCTTCTCTTGCTTCACTTTGTGATACTCCCAGGCTTCAACAGGAACCTTATCTCATGCAACTTAGACCAACCTGATTTGAAATAGCTCCTACATTTTGTAACAAAGACTGCAGCTAATCTTCAGAAAATTTATAGGACCAAAAATCAATTCTGAAATAAAATACCCCATGTGGTGGTTGCAAACACTTGGGCATGCTTTCTGAATTACATCAAATTTGTCCAAGAATAATGTTTTATTCAATATGCAGCAGTATCCTGATCCAGATGGACCTTGTGCCTGCCCTCATGAATCTTAGCATCTAACAGAGAAGACAGATATTTTAAAGTATTTAGAAAATCTGTTTAGGAAAAAACAAAGTGAGTTCTATTTTTGATCTATTTATCCTAGTTTATTGATAAGTAGCAATGAAAATATATCTGGGAAAGACTATATTTGATAAGGTCAACCAAATATCGATCAGTTTTTCTTTTCTTTTTTTTTTTGCATCACTGCACTCTGGTGGTCGTGGTAGCTACTGAGCCTTGCTTCTGGAGAGCTGCTGCTGGATTTGAACTGCCAAGGCCAGGCACCGCAGCCCCACACTCAACCACTACACCACCGGGGCTCAGCCCCCAAATATTGATTAGTAAGAGTATTTGTTGTTTATTTGAAAATATGTAACTGGAATTGTATCACTGATAAACTCAAAAATATCTGACTTTCCATTTTGGTTTCCTTTTGTGACATACCAAGGGGAGAGGGCTGTGGTTTTGGAAGACCCAAGCAGGGAAGAGTATTTGATCACAGACATTGTTTTAAATGTCAGTGCTTCGTGAATGCTAAAACACAGGGTTTTTAAGTTATCTGTTAATCAGTTTTATTACTGTGTTTCAATTCCACACTAGCAATGCATTCACAATGGATGGTACTTGAGTAGAATGCTCCCACTGTTCTCTCCTTAGGAATGCCACTGGTTTTCAGCAATGATTTGGGGAAAATGCTAGCAATAATACTGTAGAAAATGAGTCTTGCAGATCTGGGCATTTTCACCTGCATTATAATATCAGGTTTGTAGAGTGCCTCTTTTATGTATGCTAGACATGGTACAATGCACTCCACAAATACTAATCATCATGTACCTCATAACAACCTTTTGAAGAAAATAGAAATATAAAAGTATACAGGGAATTACTTAATTATTTAGTCATAAGACTCTACAGTTCAAAGCAGCCAGTGATATCTCTCTCAACATAAATTATAGGTAAGATTTTTTCTATTTTGAACTAAAAAAATTGAGTTTTACTTTATAGACTGAAAAACCAGCAACAGTCAGAAGAAGGAATTAATTTAACCGCTTTGAAGTGTTAATTGAATTCTTATCTGTAAACCAATATTTGCATTGCCAAACTCTGTAAAATAAATATAAAATCCATAGGTTTGATGTAATGATAAAGGACATTTAACTAAATCATTAAAATAAAATAATCACTTTTGTTCTAGGCCTATTTTTTGCTTTCACATGACAGAACCAAAGCAAAATAGTAACCGGACACAGAAAAGCATACAAAACTATACGAATGTGTTTGTTATTTGTTATTTTTGACAGTACTCAGAATATCTCTGCATTGTAAATGTTACAGCAGAATATGTAATCCTGGCTTGTTCTCAGATAATTCTAAATTATTGTGCTGAAGAACTTTTGCATTTTTAACAGCATTCAAGCCTTCAGTCTCACAAGTCAAACATCACTTTGTGCTTGTACTTACTTGATGTCAAGGCAATTGAAAGCCATAGTAACCGTATCTTCAACACAGGAACATGTGTGTGGTCCTGCGCTTCCTCACAACTGTTGCTATACTGGAATCCAGTGTCACACACATTGTGATAATTTCTTGGCAGGGGCTTTCCTTCTTTTTTTTAAATTAAATAAATCATTTTATTGGGAACTCTTACAGATATGATAATAATCCATAGTTCAATCACATCAAGTATTATTATATAATTGCTACCCCAATCAGTTTCACCACATTTTCTTTCTCTGTGACCACCTTGATATCAGCTTCCTTTTATCCCCTCCTTCCACCATCCCACCCAGGAACCCTTATTATTTTTGTCCCCAATAACAGTCTTTCCCTCCATATCTTTCACGATTCAATATATCCATTCCTTTGCAATTATGTTGTTCAGTCCCATCTACTGGGCCTATACAGTCATGAATGTTATCAGCTCCTGATTTCCCACTTTCCACCCCTCTTCTTTCCATACTCCCAGGCCATTACTTCTGTTACTGTTTCTGAAGGGTTACCTATCTTGATATTCATGTACCAAGCAAACTTAAAATATGCAAATGAACCTGCATAAATTGAACATGATTAATGAGGTAAAACAAATAAAAATGATGATAGTAAGGGGAGGAATTTTAAAGCACTAGAGACTAGTTATGTGCTTCATCATTGATGCCTGACATCCTGCACTTTTCATCAATTCTGTGTGGCCCTTCTGAGAGGGACTATTCAATTATCTTAGAGGTGGGTTTTGAGTCTTCAATATATCCACTCCTCTTTCACATTGATTTGGTTGCTTCTAGTTTGGAATTCCTGATACTCATCCCCATTGAAACCTCTTGATCACACAGACTGGTGAACTTCTTTCATGTGGGCTTCATTGCTTCCCTTGCTTGATGGCTGCTTGCTTAACCACAAGTTTTTAAGACCTCAGATACTATAGCTTGTAATAGCTGGGTACCATCAGCTTTCTTCATCACATTTGCTTATGCATTCATTTTGTCTTCAGCAATCATGTCAGGAAGGTGAATATCATACAAGCTACATTGTTAGAAAAGACCATTCTTGTATTCAGGTAAGACTTAAATTTAAGTAGATGCCAGAGTCCATCTGCTTTCTTGTTTTATTTGCATATCTATCATCTACTATCTATCTACACAAACACACACACAAATATATATATATATATATATATATATATATATATATATATATATATATATATATATTTTGGTGAGGGCATCACTGCCCTCAGGTGGTGGGAGTAGGAGACCCAGCCTTTGCTCTATGGAGCTGGAATTGAACCTCCATCCCAGTGGGCTGCAGTCTGACGCACAACCACTACACCACCGGGGCTCAGCCCACACACATATATTTTTTCTTTCTTCTTTTCTTTCCCCCTACCCCACTATTAGGCTTACCCAACATTCGCCTTTCAGTAATTTTTCTCAGATACAATTTGATTGACTAAACATAACCAGAAGAGCTATACCCTTTTCTCCATAAGTTTTAGAATATGTATTGTTCCCCTCTACATATCTTTGTTGGCTCCCCAGTCACATCTCCCTTTGCTTCCCATGGCCAGAGGACCAGTCACACTAGTCGCTCCCTCCATAAAATTTCCTGTCCTGTCTATCTTGTCTAGAGAAACACCAAAAAGAGTAAACAGCAAGCAAGCAAACAAACATATAGGTAGTCACAAGAATAAAAGTGATTCCAACATAGAGCAGATGAATATCTCTCTGTTAACCTGAGAGAGGGACATATTATAAACCATCAGTCTAGCTCCAATTTCTTACAGAGCTGCATATCCTAGGTTCTACTTCCCTAGCAACTTATACATCCTTTTAGTCTGGTTGGGAATTGCTCACAATGAGGGGGGCACACTGAATATGTACAGGCATAGTTGGCAGGGGGTAAGTAGAGGGGGACTCTAGACCACCCATCCCTGACTGCACGGATAGCAATGGCTGGATAGCATTCTACATGGATGCTAGGATGATTGCCTGTCGAACAAGATTTCTGAAGACTAAAAGAGTTTTCCTATTTTTTGCTGACATGGTACTTTACCAAGCATATGGACCTTTCCCAGGGACTGTTTTCCCCTAATAACATGTCCAAACTGTGTGCGGTCGGTGTCTTCTTGTCCTTTTTTCTAAGCAGTGCCCTAGGTGCATTTCCATCCAGACAGATCTCCATCTGTTCCAAATGGGTGCACTCAATATATTGTCTGCTAATACCACAATTCAAATGCATCCTCTACTCTTTATAAAGAGGAAGACCCTCAACCAGGTAGTTTGACTCAGAGGCTGAAACAATGGACTCAAGCTTAATCATTATGAGAGTGGTACTGCACTAGGCATTCTGCTCTGTTGCCAGGAGCCCATATTAATTTCGAACCTGATTATATTGACATTACCTAAAAATTATAATAGGCTGTTTACATCTTTTATGACCATATTCTGTTATGATTTTTAAAACCTAGGAAACACTCTTCAGGTATTGTAAATAGAACAACCTGCAAATATAAACTGTTAAATAGTAGGAAAGCTTAAAACATAATTTTCAATAGAACTAGGTGGTGACAGTGATTCAAAGAAGCAGATTTTCACTATACAACACATTATAAACAATAACTGCATTCTTACAGGCTCATATGTTAATCCACTTCTAGACACTCTACTTTCAAAGCACATTTAATGCAAAGAGTTCTGTGTGTTATTCATTGGCTTTTCCTGATTTAAACCTGCTCAGGCCAAGTAGTTATTAACATTTTGTGTAATTCATTTAAATATGAGTGAAAGGTTGCATTTTTAAAAGACTGTTAAAGGGAAATTGAAATATAGTAGCAATAGCACACATCCTGATTTCCATAAGTCCAACAGAATCTTCAGAAAATGTTACTCAATGTTACCTTTTCATTACCTAATGCAAAGAGTGAGAGTATAGATTTTGACCACTGTATGCATAATTCACTTTTCTGGGCATACAAGAACATTATGTTCAAATTGATTCCCATGGAGAATTATTTTTTGTTGAAAATAAGATTATGCCAGGGGACATTTTATTAGTCACATCCTCCCTTATTGTAAAAAAAAATGTGCACAGCCATTTGTATGACAATGAACAAAAGTGGGTGAGAAAGAATGCTCTAGAAATATTGATTTAGATGGAGTATAATTGTGCTTGGAATTTTGATGCTTAGAATCATTGGATCAGATCACAATACCGTGTACATGAAACAAATTGATCAACAGCCCTCTCTGATAGCTGACATGTTAGCTGGCAATATTGAACTGAACTTGTCTTGACTGTCACTCATGATTTACTTGGGAGAGCACTTTGTTTAAGTGAGAGTTATGTCTCTGATTAAAACACACCAAAAATAGAGCCATCAAAAAGAGAGAATCGAGATGGACTTGTTTAAAAACTTCTATCGACACAAAGCCAACATGCATTCTCATGCTCTTGAGGAAGGCTCTCGTGATACAGGTGGCAGTAGAAACTGCAGCAGAGAAGCAAGAGTATTTGCTATTGTTCTGAAAGTGTTCGAAGAGGCGAAAAGGAAACATGTTAGCCTATTTTTCTTGCTGTTTTTATATTGGATCCCCATTTATGAAATCAATAGGCAGTTTAATTAATACTCATGTTCTTCCCCCTTAGGCCTTATAGAGTGACTAGTCAACAGGTTTAACAAGAATCAAAAAATTCCAAAAGGAAGACTCTCTCAACAACCCGACTGCCATAATTCTGAGACATTCAGGCTGCTCGTTAGTCTCTCCATATCACGGAGGTCTGGAGTATTTTGAGTTAGTGATGTTCCTGGAGTTTTATGAGGAAAGAAGCTCCAGATATTCCAAATAAACATTCAAGAAAAGTCCAGTCAAGAGTGACAACTACGTGAAAAAAGCCAATCGATTAACAGAAGCTTTACTTCAACAGGAGCTCAGAGGAAAAATAGTTGTCTAGAAGAAGGTATGCATGAAACAAAAGATTCATTTATAGACTAAGCTACCAAGCCTTAACTTCACACATTCCTTCATTAACTCTTGGTTGTCCTCAGATCTCAAGTTTAATATCATTGGGATTGAGACTTTTTCCCCAATTCCTTGACTAGTTTAAGTGCTTTATTAGACACTGTAAGTCCTTTCACTTCCATTTCCTCTGTGTGTATACATATACATACACACACACACACACATATATATATATATATATATATATATATATATATATATAAAACGGGTTGGTGAAAAGTACATTCCCACTTTCCTGGTCTTCCATGGAGCAATCTAACATTACTGTTTGATGACCAAGAGTCAGTACTTAAGCATCTTTCTTTGATACATTTTTAATAAGTTGATTCCTCTGGTTAAGAGATACAGCTCTGTTTTTATTATACTAAATAATAAAATTTATCTCGATAATACATGAGAATCACAAAAATACTGAACTTTGGGATGCACATTCTACAATGACAAGAACAAAAATTCTTACCAGGTTAATGAATGGATCATTGCTCAGCCACTTAAATATTCTTGTCCATTCTTTGTCGAAGCACATTCAAACTCAGATAGTGCCAATCACTACAAACTGTTTATAATGGCCTTAGAGCAAGCCACATGTTCATGAGCAAGAAAAACATTACATCAAAAGCATTATTAAGACTATCACTAGCTCATATATTGAACTGACCTTACAATTAAAAACAATCAAAAAGCAACTATGGCCAATGCAAGATTATGAGTCACAGCTTAGCTTACTTATTCATGGAACATTTACTCATCTTCCCCAACAATGCATAAAAAACAGTAGGCGTTTGCACACTAATCGACTTGGAAAGTATGAGTTTTTAAGCACTCGACATTGCATTGCAGTATTATTTAAAGTGCCACTGATGATAAGGTTCCACATTTGCATTTGGTCCATAAGCAGGAGTGTGCCATCAATAGAGATGTCACATACTGTGCCCTCGCATGCCCCTATTTCCTTTCTCTTTCCATCCCCTTCTCACTTGAGCAGCAAACGGAAGCACGTTCATCAGCAGTTTACCGTCTTCTCTGATATTATTCATAGGCAATCAGCCCAGAAGGATTTTTTTTTTATTTTCAAAAAGCACTCCCCACAACATAAAAATATATACTTGACTCTTTCACACAGCATTTTTCAGAGATGGAAGTAAATGGGAAAAGTTATAAGCTGTCAAATTCACTCCCCTAATGTGTCTTTGCTGTCATAAGCAGGATTTAACTCCAAACTGAAGATCACTTTGGGAATTTACTTTCCTGAAGCAAAGCACAGGCTTTAGGAGACAGTAATTACTAAATCAGAGTAAGGGAAGAGAACAATGAGATGGAGCATAAACAGATCATTATAGAGGGTTACAGAGGGTATCAGAGTGAGGAAGAGGAAGAAAATGGTATGTATATGTTTGACATTTTAATATTAGACTCTTATTAGTGGCTTTCTAAGCATTGAAACGTTTGACATGTAATTTAAGTACCCCAAACATGGGCCATTTTCTTGGGTCCTTATAAGAAAAATTCTGTTTAAAAGAGTAAAGGATAAAAAGTCCAAGAAGACAAAGATGAAGGTGCTGTGAAACTACAGTTTTAGAAATATGCAGAAGGCAGTGAGAAGTCTAATATTTCTGAGTGACTGACCTTCATCTCCTCCAATATTTTGTAAGCTTTTTGTTCTTGATTTTATTTGTTCTTGAAAATGCTTTCTTTAACTTCTCATTATTTATGACTGCTAACTAGGGAAAATTGCCAAATATTGCAATATTTATTCAAATCTAAGTTGAAATCAATACATTGTAATGCTTTCAATGAATCTACATGATACCTTGCCTACATCCAACTAATACGTGTTGATGACTTTCAAAATGTCAGCATTAGTGCTTAAGAAAAGACAATGTTTGCGCTTTTTTATTTTCTATTAACGTATTTGATGCTTAAGAAATTCCAGATAGAAACCTTAGAAAAATTTAGATGCTGAATGTTTAGCACAAGAAATCTTGGTATAAACCTTATTATCATCATGCAACTAAGTAGGTAGAATTTTAAAAGCAGCACACATGTATATATTCTGAATTTAGACATACCAGATAAATATATTGCATTTGAAATTTTTGAGCACAGAGAAACTATAAGTACAAACTCTTCCAGTACATATATTGTATGTTATCTTCTCTGAATCCTTAGCATTTGTATAAAACTTCAAAACATTATTCTCTTAGTTCTCACTTAGTAATCTGGTTCAGAAAATGATGAGCTCTCTTAATTACAAAGCACTTATAATTTCCATGACATTTTCTCTTAAAATTTCTCTACCCATCATATTTTGACACATTGTGAAATGAATCTATGTGAAGATAGTTACAAGGTGAAATGCTCAAAACTCATTTAAAAAAATTTCTTGAGTGATTTGCTAGTCACTTCTCAGTAGGACCTTATTCTAAGATACATTAATAAGCCATGCTGAGTACATTTTTTGCATGCTAAGTATTTAATTAAACAGTGCAGGAGTGGATGGAACTAATTTTTAAAAACATATTGTATTGCTTCTACTAATACAAGAAAAAAACAATAGAGTCATTTTGCACAGACTAGGTTTAGCTGCTTCCTATTAAGCAAAGAGGTTCATTTTAACTCATCACAGAAATGACTGTTTCCAATACGTGGATGAGATTGACATCTATTACATCTACTCTTTACAGTGACTGCTGCTGAACACTTTGTTCTCTCTCTCTCCTCTCTTTTATTTTATTTTATTTTGGTGGAGACACAAATTAAGTGATGCAAAATAAAACATTTGATTTCATTTAACAGTTCCTTTACATGTATCTCTAGTATAGTTTCTCTGAATCATCTCTTGACCCAAAATTCGAGTTTATGACTTCCACCATCCTCACAATCAGATAGCTTTTGTACTAATATGTGCTGTGGCCATACTTGGAACACACAGTAACTTTCCCTTTAAGTGAATTTCCATGCCCATTAACATTGCATGAGAATGTTCAATTCCCCATCTACTAACTAGACAGATGCTTTGTTTTTAATTTGCCAATCTAGTTTGGAAAAGCTGTAATCTGATTGTATGTTTATTTTACTGGTTCCTAATAAGATTGAATGCTATTTTGTTTGCAAGGGATTTATATTTCTTTGGGGATTGGCTTTCTTATACATCCCCCTGTTGCTATTGTGTGTCTAATAAAAAAATGGTTCCTCAAAAGATACATGCACATTAAATTGAAGCTCTATTTTCAGTTTATTTTTAATTTCTACATTTTCCTTTTGCATATGACTGCTATATCTCACTCTCCTTTGGGCAGTACAGACACATTTCCTCAGGCACATGAACCAGTCCTCCATTTTTATCTTCAATTAACTCTAAGGTGACTATGGTCCTTACATGCGGGTCTGACTCAGAGTGATCCTGAAAGCAACAGAGCAAAGCACCGCCTAAAGAGGTCATCCTCTAGGAGGACCTAGACTGACGTCATCCTCACCATTAGTCTTCGGTTTGAGCTCAGTGTGGCAACCATTGAGTCAATTCAGCTCATCAAAGGGCTACCTCTCTTATGCTTCCCTTTTATCTTAGCAGGCAAACGCCTCGTTTCTAAGGAGAATTCTGGATGGACTTATTTCAACACAGATTTATTTGGCACTTTCACTATTCCTTACCAACACCATAATGCCAATGTATCAATTCTTTTCCAGTCTTCGTTATTCTATGTTCACCTTTCACATGCCTATGAAGGGATGGGAAACACCACGTCCTGGGCCTGAGCCCCTGTGGCGTAGCGCGGGAGAGCGGCCCACGGGCTTGGGGGTTCAAATGCAGCTGTGGCTCTCTCAGGAGCAGTGCTGAGTAGTTGCCACGACCACCAGAGGGCAGTGATGCCCCCAAACAAAACAAAAACAAAAACATGAAAATACTATGGCCTTGGTCAGGGACCTAAGAATCTTCAAAGTAGCATCCTTGCTTTTTCACACTTTAAAGAAGTCTTGAGCAGCAGGCTTGCCCAATGCAATGTGTCATTTAATCTCTAGCCTGCTGCTTTCATGCACACTGAGCTCTCAAGGGTCCCCACAATAGGCCAATAGAGAAACACATGCACAGTGTTGACTCTCCCCTTAGAGTTACCAGATGAACTACAATGTATAAAGTAAGGAATTGCTTAGAATATCAACATGTTTCTTCTTATGGCTCTAATTTTGCACATTTGGAAATGATTGCCTCAAAATACAGCTTCACATGTACAAATTAAATGTAAAGTAATGCAACAATTGTTATAATTTATTATTTAGATTGTCTTTTCACAAAAATCCCAGCGATATGTTTGAATAGGGGAGCACAATATTCTTGTTGATATAAAACATTACTTTTAAATAGATTTTTTTCAAAAAAAGTCTTAATAAGAAATGATAGACAAACCATTTGCCACAGAATTATCTGTCCATAATATTAAGGGAACCGATTCAAACTGAAGGAAATATGTTTTAAGCCCCAGGTTTATATTATCTACAGATTAGTTATTTTTGTGGTATTTTAATTTGGGGCTCTTTGGCAAAAGATCAATCAAGGTTAGAGTTTCAAAAGAGAACTATTATTTAAACATGGAAAATGTTTTCAAATATTATTTTAGTCTTGCATATGCATATCTACTTGGAGAGAGAAGCTGCAGGCACAATTTTCTTAATGAGCTATGACTATGCTTAAAAGAGTCTGGGTTATGCTAATTCACATTTCCTGATAGGAATTGTTTTAATATTCTTCCAAGTTCCAGCTTGCCCAATAAGATTGCCAGTACAAACAAAGAGATATATTTATTTATACTGCTCATTGAGGAATCTCTTAAGCAAGTGTCCTTTTGAATTGTGTAATCTATATTTGAAACAACAGCAACAAAAATAAACCCCCAAAGAACATACATCCTTCTCAACTATGGCATTTATTGTAAAGAATATATTTAATTGTATTCTTAAAATCATCATGACACCATTAATAATATTAGAGGTAATTTTTCTTTCCATACTAATTTTACTATACACATCCATAGTTCTATACAGTTATTTTCTAGTGTCTAGTCACATCTCAGAAGTATATTTTAAACAACTCTGCTGTTTTTTTTCTTGGTGTTAAACAACTCTACTGTTTTAATTACATATGTTTTCTTTTGCAAATTAGGATTTTGTTTCAATGGGCACTTGAAAATTTTATGAGAAAGGCAAGGAAAAATAAAAGACCCCTGAGTGTCTTGTAAATGAAAGGAGCCTCAGAGGTGATATTGGGTAAGCATTAGACTACTAACTACAAGACTGGAGGTTCAACCCTACCAGACACTGAGTGTGAGAAAGATGAGGCTGTTGGCTCCCAGTCAGACATACAGCCTCCGAAATCTGATACAGAGTGGTTACGAGTCAAGATGGGATTGAAGGCAGTGGCTTTGGGATTTCTTATACAAAAAGGTGCCTTCAAAAATTCTGCACAGGGGATGAGCACCGGGGGCATAGTGGTTGTACACGGGACTGTGCCCCACTGGGTTGGAGGTTCAAATCCAGCAGCACTCTCCAGGAGCAAGGCTGGGCCTCCACTCCCACCACCAGGGGACAGTGATACCTCTCCACCAAAAAAAAAATTCTGAACAAAGCTTTCTTCATTACTGCTAGCCTAACAAATTGTGTTCCTAGAAATCTGTCTGAAAACCAAGAACTAAAATGCTCAAGCACATATCCATGATCTTTGGGTACAAAGTGACTATCAACATGTCATTATTTTGAAGGATCGCTTATTTTTTAAAACTAATGTGAATTTTATATTTTAGTTTGTAAGTTATCTGTTTGTTTTGAGATAAGAAATAATGTTACAAATTAGTATGAAATAGATTTGACAACTTAAGGGAAAGGGTTTGTCAATTGGAATTGCATCAGGATTCTTGAGCAAACACGGAAGCGGAGATAAGTAACTACACTAAAAGCTAGGCAAGCAGTTGGAGAATAAATACAGACTGGAAGACTTGCATATGCAGAATCTACTTCATTTATTTCCTTCTTCATGTGGCAAAGGTTATCAGGGATCCCAGGGCCCAGGCTGAACGTCTACAGGGCAGCTGTTACCCCAAATTGATGGATACAGCAAGTGGGTCACAGGCCATCTGAGTAAGCTATCACTTATCCAATAACAAGATACTCAAAAAGCAACGTACTCTTAAAGATACATATACAAAGAGAAACTACTTTCCAAGGGCTATGAGATTTATTTATTTAAACATTTAATACACGAAGGTTTGCAAAATTTGCCATTTTTAAAGTATAAGTCTGATATTCATTTTCCAAATTTTTCATTCATTTTCCAAACAAAAATTCAGCACTTTTCATACATTTTCATTACTTTTCGTTGGTGTTGCTCTCAGGAACTAATTGACCTTCTAAATCCAAAGCCGGTGATTCAAGCCCATCAGCCACTCCTGGGGGGAAAATGAGACTATCTGCTCTCAAAAATGTTTACACTTCCAGAAACTCTGTAAAGGGCTGCAATGAATTAGAATTGATTTTTTTCCTTTCCCTCTGCCAGCCACTTTTAGTCACTGGTACATTTTCATCTTCGTGAATTTTTTTATTGTGCTAGGTTGGGTTGAATAGAGAAGCTAATCCAGTCACCCTCATCTGTGTAAGAAAGAGCTTTATATCAAGAAATAATTGTGGCCAAAGAAAATGTCCCAGTCCAGTCCAACCTCAAATCCATAAGTCCAGTACTAGTCCATGAGCCCCTCCTCAGATGCACACTGCCTCGCGCAATGATGCAGAGTGCAGGAAGATCACAGGCCAGAGGATGAACGCCTTGTGCATCCTTGAGGTCGTGGATGCAATCTCCAGTGGGCAAGTCTCCAGAAAGTGAAAGGCTGAGAGGGCTGCGGAGCTTCCCAGGACTCTCCCTGTGAGAAGGTCATGCCCACAAGGTGCAACCATCAGCTGTGACCTGCTTGACAGGCCAGACTCTACCCCGAAACATTTACATTTTTAAGTTGACATGAAATCATGTAATGACCACACCTATTCTAGACATTTCATATTATTGAGTCTATGGATTAAATTCTGTCCACTAAAAAATATGTTAGACATACCAACTCATACCAGTGATTATACCTGTGATTATAATCTTCTCATGGGGGACTGGTTTTATTTTCTATATTAATTAGGCAGCATTGGCATAGTATAAGGTGTGTTAAAGTCAATTGCCTTTTATTTTTGATCATTTTATTGAGGGCTCTTGCATTACAGCCCATACATCAGTTGTAACTGGCATATTTGTACACATTTTGTCATAATTCTTTTCTAGAAAATTAATTTCTTTTTTTAACCACTCCCAAAAGTCTTTTAAATTATTAAGCCAGATACATTTAAAAAGTTTTCTGCTGCATACAAAATGGCCTGCTTAAAGTTCTTTCTCCTCATAGTGCGTCAATGCTCAAAACTCTAAATCTTTTGGGCTAAACCCATTTCAAGGCTGTTTCACTAGCCATATCTATATAGAAGCCTATGGAAAACTGGACTTTGGTAGGAGGTTTTCTTGTGCAGATCCTGGAGAATTTTATAGGAAAGGCGAGTGGTAGCTGCAGCCACTTGGCTGATCTGAGCTGTCATCATCTCTCCAAGTTGCTCTTACCAGAAGAAAGTTACCTTCTATTGAGCCTTTGATATCAGCTCCTCTTTCTCCCCCTCCTTCTCTCGTGATCCCCTTGGGGATCTCTTGACAGATTATAAATTATTATTTTCGTGTCTCACATGGATCGCTGTCTCCCTTGTCCCATGGTTTCTGTTGTTCTTCTCCCGGGAGAGGGGTATGTGGTTGTGTGCCAATCATTATGATCAGCATCCCTTTCTCCAGCCCCCACCCCTTTCTCCCTAGCCTTTAGAAACAGAAATGATTACATAAGCGAGAAACAGGCAGAAAATGGATGCAGTGTCATAAGATATGCGAGGAGTCAAGAATGAGAGGTTGGAGAGATGAGGATTTTCCCGCAGAGCCAACAGAGAAAGACTTCTCTACAGATGACATCCTGTATTCAGACTACAGGCTTTCTAGAACTACTTAAAAAATTAAAATATATTTTGTTTTCATTAAATCCACCCACTTGGGAGTATTTCTGTTAGATGAGCACTATATAACTAAGACAAATTGAGATATACAATAAGTGTTCTTTTCTTTCTGATGTTATGCTCAACATAAGTAGTCCAGATTTTATATGTTGTAGAATGTGTCTGAATTTCACTTCTCCTTTAAATAATATCATACTGCATGTATATCACCATTCCCTTTTCCACTGATCTGGTGATTAATGGCATGAACATGAAATTAAAGTGCATGAGAGATCATAACATTTTTTCACCTAAAATTAACCAAGCCACCATTTTCCTCCAGATCATTTTAGATGGAAGAGCTTCAAGTTAAGCAAAATGATGCACACACCCAGAGAAACCTAATCACAAAAGGTGGGTTACTTCCATGAAGCTACAGGCTTCTGCCAACTTGAAGATAATCTTTTCTTAAACTTGAACATTATAGATTTTAAGATTATGAAAATCCTTTTGAAAAATTGATGTCTGCTTATTAGTCATGCAACACTATGAGTTTGTCCACCTCATCATGGAGTCCTTATTTAGTAATGAAACGTTGATTAATGCTGATTAACTGATAGATCACTGATTAAAATGGTTCATTAGGGAAGTAACATGCATCTTATTAATAAACAACCAAATTATCTCCATCTCACAAACTGCCATTAAATAGTTTAGTCTTAGGAGAAATTATCTTCCTTCTCCAAATCGTAATGTTTTATTTTATAATATATTTCTTAATTTCAAAGTGATAACCTCTTGCTATAGTTGGAAAATGTATAGGTAAATTAGATTTCATCCACCTGGTGAATTTTTTCCACATGGTTCGTAAAGCCATGCTATATGAAAACTGTATGTCAAGTAGAAAAGTAAATTACAATGCACAACCTTTAATTTATCTAACATTATCTAGGATAATTGGTTGTTTTTAATTCTTCTACCTCCAAATATTAATATTGCTTAAGGTTATAAGGTCAAGTTCTTTGAGAGGTAGTGTCTCAGAAATGTCTGAGTGTACCCAAGAAACACTGGATTTTTTTTCAAAGCTATGTATTTTTTTTAACCAAACAAAGTACTCTCCATTACACTTCATACATTCGACAAAACTCTAATTGCATTCTTGGGTCCATTTTGCAAAGTCATTTGTTTGGATGGTTGACAGATCCCCCTTCATTATTTTCTTTACCTCTTCTAAGTCATCACATCGCTATCCTTACATGTCTCTGCATTTGCTGAAACAAAAGGAAGTTGCAGGGCTCAGGTGAGTAAGGTACATGAAACATGGGAAGCATGCCGTCTTTAGCCCCAAACTGGTTGTGTTGAGATGGCTGAGTAAGCAGGTGTATATTGTGGTGGCAAACAGTCCCCATCTGCCACTAATAAGGTTACATATTGTTATGCAATCTTTTCAGAACCTTTAAATAGAAAGCATAACAGTCTGACCTGGTGAAACAAACTCCAAATGCACTGAGACACCATTTTTGTGTGTTGAGGAAGTTGGTGGACGTCCAGTATGAGGTTTGTCATCAACTGACATTTCACCTTTTTTAAAATGAGAAAACCACTTTAACTCTTGAGTTTTTCCCACAGTGCTGCCCTTGTGAACTGTTTTCAACATCACAACAGTTTCTGCGGTAATTTTCCCGAGCAGGAAACAAAATTTCACGACCACACGTTGTTCTCTTAAAGTAGCCATTACAGAAAATGAGATTCAGTGAAACAATTCACTGTGATCTGAGAGAAAGTTTTCAGGCAACACCAGTGGCTGTGCTCACTCAGAGTGAGTTGTTTGATGTTCATCTACTAGGGAAAATGTGTAGTACAAAAACTTTGTCCAGTGGAGCTTGTTCCCATTTTGGGGGTGGGGGTGGAAGCACACTTCCTTGTATATCTAAGCAGCAACATGAAAATATTTATTTCTAGTGTGGCTATGTTCCCAAGTATGGTATGTATTATTTCTACTTGTCTTCCACATATTAAATATATTTATTCCATGGAAAATTGATATTGAAAATGAGCAAAAGTCATCCTAGGCTATGTGCAAGGAGTGAAGTTGAGTTGAGGTCCTGGGTATGCTGCCAATTGCCAGTGAACTTTGTCACAGCACACAATATCTTTGGGTTCATCTTATTGTTTTATTTCTAAAAAGGTATATATCAGAATAAATTGCTCCAGGCTCTTCGGATAATCTTAAGAACCTACTGATGGTTTGAACTTGAAAATTGACCAGTCTGAATATCTTGGCAGTTCCTATTTTATTATGACGTACAGATTTTTCTCTACTAATGATGGGACGTTGTTAGGGTACACCAAGTCTGCTAGTACTTATAGAACCTAATGCACAACAGAAGGAAACATTGCCCCATCCTGACGCAACCTCACAAATGCTGTGTGTGAGTCCATTGGTGCAACCACTGTGTCACTTGGCCCATCCAGTGCCTTTCTCTGTTTCATTTACTTTCTAATTTACCCACTATGATGTCCTCTTCAGGGGACTTGTCCCTCCAGATAATATGTCCAGAGGAAAGGCTCACCATCCTCTTTCCTAAGGATAATCCTGGTGGTATTTATTCCAAGGCAGATTTGTTTGTTCTTCTGAAAGTTCATGGCACTTTCACTATGTTTTTCCAACACTATAATTCAGATGCGCTTTTCTTCAGTCTTTCTTATTCAGTGTCCAATCGTCATGTGTACATGAGATCATTGAAAGTGCTTGGTCAGAAGCACTTGTCCTGACCAAATGTCAGGACATTTGTGCTTGGTCAGGAGCACTGACCAAATGTCTTTGGTCAGGAGCATGCTAATCCTCAAAGTGACATACAGATGCACTAACACTTTAAAGAGGCCTTTTGCAGCATATCTGCTATATAGTTGCCGAATGCAATATGTTGCTTGATTTCTTGACTCCTGTTTCCACGAGCACTGACTGTGATTTCATCCTTGATGAAATCCTTAGCAACTCCGACTGATAATGTCACTCTCTTCTTCACTTATCAAGATGTTTTCTATTGGTCCAGCTGTGAAGATTTGGGGTTTTGTGTCCACATTGAGTTACAAATATATGGCATGATACTTAAAAAGAAAAACAAAAACACTAGGTGTTAACAAGCCTCTACTTCCCATGCTCCAATCTCTTCCTCCTCCTTTTCTTGATGGAATGTTTTCTTTCCCTTTTCTATATTCTTCACTCTCCCCATTCCTTTGATTCTGTAAAGATACAGAGATTTAAATAGGATGCCTCCCCTCTGCCCCATATTTTTAATTAAAAGCATAAAGAGGCATAATCATAAAAACCATAAATTGGCTCAGGTATAAGTTTAGGTGTCCATGCCATCGCGAAGAGCATGTATAACTTTCACTCTAAGCTTCTGAGAAGCTGGAATATGGTGAGCAGACCCTATGGTGATTCTAATAGTTAATTCCCTTCCTAATGGTACTAAGCCTTGGTACAAAGTTCTTTTTGCAACCAGGCGGAACAGCAGTGCTGTCTGATCTAGAGAAGATGAGTTAGATATAGTCCAAGAAGGTAGATGCCACTATATTGATTGTTGTTAGGACCCATGAATCCTTTCCAACCCAAAGTGACCCTACGCACAACAGAATGAAACATTGCATGGCATGTTATCATCTTTACAACGCTCCTTTGCTTGAGTCCATTGTTGCAGCTCCTGTCAATCCAGTTCACTGAAGGCCTTCCTCTTTTGGTGTTTGTCCTCTACTTTCCCAAGAAACTATATTCTATTTCCCAGGAACTATATTCTCCTGTCAACATGTCCAAAGTATGTAAGATGAAGTCTCGCCACCCTGGCTTCTAAAGAACACTCTGTCCATATTTCTTCCAGAACAGATTTGTTTGTCCTTTGAGAAATCCATAGTACTTTCAATATCTGTCACAATTTGAATGCATCATTTCTTCTTTCATCTTCCTTATTTAACATCCAATATTTGATTGGATTGTGCAACATAAAACTGGGAGTAGATAGCAAAGAATCTTTTCTACCTTGCTAGTTTGAAGAAGGAAGGGAAAAATGAGCAACTCCTACAAGCAGAAAGTGGATGCCTGACCATCCGCTGAGAAGAGAATTGGGGTCTCATTCCTGCAGAGCTGAATCCTCCCAGGATCCGAGGGAGCTCGGATGAGGCATCTGCTGAGGTTATAGTCAGTCTGGGGAAACACTGAGCAGGGACTCACCTCTCCCATGAGTAGATTTCAAACCCACAGAAACTATCAGACAACAAAAGGATGTTGTTTTGAGACACTAACTTTGTGATGGTATACTAAGAATCAAAGAAAACTAACAATTTTATCCATTTGTTCAAATATTTTAAAAAATGAATATATTATACCCAATTGACTCTTTAAAGGGTTAAAGCATCTACTGTTCCAAGGCAGTAATTGGGTGACCCAGGATTCCACATGGCACACATGATGAAGATTAGTGGTCTGTCCCAATATACAGCTGCCTTCTGTCCCTTCCTATCACAGTGTCCTCACTAACTTTGCTTGTCCTCTAATCACTGATATCAACCTGTCTAACTTCTATCGTCACCCTCACCAATGCTGTTGCTAGGTGCCTCTGAGTCAGTTTGATGCACAGCAAACTCGTGTATAACAACACGAAATACTGCCCTGTCTTGTATCCTCACAGCTGTTCATATGTTCGAGTTCCCTGTTGCTGCCTCCCTGTCAGTCCATCTCAGTCAGGGCTGTCCTCTTTTTTGCTGTTCGTCTAATTTGCAATGTGTGGCATCCCTCTCCAAGGACTTGAATCCCCTGATAACATGTCCAAAGCACATGAGATGGCATTCACCATCCTCTGTAAGAAGCTTTTGATCTGTCCTACTAAGACAGACCTGTTTCTGGTTTGGGCACTCCATATTCTTCACCAACACCCTTGTCCAAATGCATGGATATTTCTTCAGTATTCTTTCCTCACTGTTCCACTTCCACAGGAATATGAGGCAATGGAAACTATCCTGGTTTGAGTTAGGCACACGCTGGCCCTCAGCATTACATCCTTACTATTCAACGTCTTAAAGCTATCGTGCAGCAGATGTGCCCAATGTCCCTTTGAATCTCATGTTTTGCGGCTTCCATGAGCATTGATTGTGGATGCTAGCAAGACAGAGTCCCTGACAAGTTTCATTTTTTTTCTCTGTTTATACCTTTACCTATTGGTCCAGTTGGAAGGATTTTGGTTTTCTTTACATTGCGCTTGCAAATCATAACAGAGATTGCAATCCTTGATCTTCATGAACAACTGTTTCAAGTTCTCCTCACAGGGTTGTGTCATCTGTATACCTCAGGTTATTAATAAGTGCTCTTCCAATCCCAATATCACATTCTTCTTCATACAATCCAGTTTCTCTGATGATTTGCTCAGAGAAGATGCAACCATGACACACCCTTTATGATTTTAAATCATGCTGTACTCTCTTGTTTGGTTCCCACAATTGCTTCTTGATCCATGTACAAGATCCAGGGGGCATAATAAAGTGTTCTGAAATGCTCATTCTTCTCAAGGTTATCCATAATTTGTTATCATCCAGAGTCTGATTGATTGACTTGTGATCCTCAAATATATTAGGCTCACACCCTAAAACCCACAACCTTTGAATTTAACCATATTCAAAGATAGGACCATTGGAAATACACTTAGTTAAGATAAAATCATAGTGGGCAGCATGAGTTCTACTCTCCTATGACAGGTTTCTCTGTAATACAGCATCATAACACTAAATACATCTCACAAATGAGCATTGAGCCCACAATGCCGTCACCAATTTCTTACACTGCTTATTGTCATTAAGCCTTCAAATCTGAGGCCAGATGGAAGATCTAGTTGCAATGTCACCAGTCAGTCCCACACTCTGTAAGTAAAGTAAAAAGCATCTTTTCTGAGTGAAAACAAATATTAAACATTTTACTGTGTTTTATAAATCTAAGTAATATTATGACTTTATCACAGTCCATAAACTTTCACACAAATAATATGTGGATGGCTTATTTACATTGCGTTTGTAAATCATAACAGAGGTTGCAATCCTTGATTGTCATTTTGAAAAATAATTTCAAATATACTTACCTTCTCTTTTGATTTATTTTTCCTGACAGTAGTTTTTAACACTGACTTTAGTGGCTTAACCAGTGTTTTGGGTCATCTGGGTGAATTGTTTTAATGAAAACTTTATAATGATTAGAGTCCAGCTCAGCTATTTAGATTTCTTTCAAATATTGCTCTGTTTTAAAGTAGATGACACCTCTTCAAAATACATGTAGTCAGTGGCTGCCTCATTATTTTAAATCATACAGAGACTTGTAAAATGGCATACCACCTTCACACGAGGGCTGGAGAAAACGTATTCTTTCTTAAACATATTCTTTTCAGAACATTTTTCATACTAATATTGGTTAAAGAGTAAAAACACATATACGCTACTTTATTTCTCTAATAAATTAGGACCAGGGGTTAAAGAAATAGAAAAGTTAATGAGCAATTTAAAATTTACTTCATATATTTCAAAGTTGGTGGCTAATAAAATGCATCAGCAGGTGTTCTTATCCATGAGCACATCTGTAGGGAGTTTTCTATATCGTGCTCTGTCAATAAATGAAGAATACTAATAATTTTCATTAAATAGAAAGAATCATTATAAAATGATATTTCAATTACTTAATTTCAAGGATGAACACAGTAGGAATTCACAATATTACACCTCAGAAGCAATTTATTATAGGATCCTGAATTGCAATTGCTACTACAAGCCAGAATCTTCAAGCTTATGTTGATGTAAAGAATACTATTTCTGGCATTATGAGGAAAAATAATTGAAATATTCATTTGCAAATAACTCAGATGTATTAATACAATAAAGTGGTATTAGGATGCATACCATATGCAAGACTGATACCTTAAATTGTTTTAATAAAAAAATCAGAAGTGTGCATCCTTGTAACTAGTTAAGTGTTCATTCCTTTTTTTTCATGTAGGGAGACCATTTAATTATATTGATTAGATGTATTTGGAATGTTTCTTAAAAATTGACTGCTCACAAAGCACGATTCAATAATGATTCAATTCTAAGTGTGATCGTATGTTTCAAAATCAGTCAAAAGTGTGACACTAAGATGATAAAGCTAATGACACTTTCTTAAATCCAAAATTAAAAAACATCTTACAGAAGAATGTTTAAGTTTTAAAAGTACATTTACCTGCATCATCTTATCAGCTGTAAAAATGAGTCACGTGAATCAAATAGGTGGGGAAAATCTGTCATATTTTTAAAGAAAATGTAATCTTGAGATGTCAATGACTAATGAAAAAAATTATGCATAACGTGAGTACCAGTGACGGTATCTAACCGTGGGTGGTTTTCTGCGTTGTGCCCTAAAGCTCTTTCATATTCAATACTATTTTGTTTTCGAACATGTCACCTTAGATGATGACTGTGCCAACCACTGTTGTCTCCAATTTCTGAGCTTCAAAGGTGATCCTGTCAGAAGGCACATATTTTTCAAACTTATATATTTCCCTTTCAAACTTCTTTTTATACTGTCTCAACGTTTAAATAAAATTCAAGCAAGCACTCTTTCCAGATACCTGGCTATCCTAAAATAAAAGTCTTGTAAATACCTTGTGTAACAGAATATACTTCACTGTACAGAAACAATATGTTTTCTTGTTTAATTGTTTATATCCCTCTGCAAGAGTTAGACTAGATTCTCTTTCTTCTGGTGTCCAAAATTGAAGTGGGAAAGATGTTTAACTGGGTAAGGGACTGACACAAAGAAAATACACTGAACAATTCTTTAATAACTGCCATTAAAATTCCAGAAATAATAATATTAGAAAAGAATTTTTAACAGAGAGCCTGAGATAAGGAGATTGCAGACAGTAAATAATCCAAGGGAAAGGAGAATAAGGGTTTCAAAAAAGAACTTCAAAAGACTAATTAAAATCACCCAGATCTAGGGAAAGCAGACCTTCGAGCAGAACCCTGTAACGCATTAGGCACACAGAGGACGACGAGATGTAATCTTCGTACACGTGAAACAAGGCTCAAGACAAAGAAGGAAATTGATTGCACATCAAGGGAGGGGATGGGAGCTTTTTCTATGGTCAGTCTGAAAAGGAAAAGGAAAGGGAATGCCGACTGAGGGCTTTAACTTAGTATCCTAAAGACTAGGTTTAGTCCTCAGATTTTCAAAATTTATGAATGTGTAACACCACTCCCAAAAGAGCAGTGAGGGGGGAGGGAATCAAGCCTTCATAACATTCCAACATTCTTCCCAAAAGAAAAAGAAAAACTTCTGTTAAGAGAGAATTTCATCCCTCTTAGGAAACAATGTGAACAGTGAACAGAGAATGGCTCATCAGGCCAAATATTTAGACTCTTTCTGTAAGACATGAAGGATGCTTATTTAGATATGAATGCTTACAGCTTGGAATACATTTTACATAAGACGGTGTCAAAAAGTTTGTGGGAAATGCAATTAAAAGGTAATGGGATTTGTCCACAAATGTGCTAATGCCCTCTCTCACATATGCAAGACATGGAGTAAGATGGTGGAATAAAGAGGATTTAGAAGAAAGAAAAAAAATCAAACTTGTGAAATAACTAAGGGAAAATACTGCTTTTTTGGACCTATGCTATAGGATTAGCTAAAATTAATTTTTCAAAGCTGGAGCTTATATATGCATGCAGAAGAAAAGAAATAAGAAATTACAGTAAAGACAGCAACAGTGAAAAGAAATGAGCTTTTTAAGTGCTTTCATGTGGCAGGATGTATTTAACAAGATATAAAGCAAGCACTCAAAGGAAGGAGAAAAACAAAGGGTTTAAAGAGAAAGGTAAATATTCCCAGTTGTGCAAGTGTGCGGTGGAACATGGAGTTGGAAAACATAATCAAAGATGAAGTGGAGCAGAAACAGCAAAAATGAGAGTGCAAAGGAAAGACATTTATATTGACAAAGTCAAGAGATAAATGAAGAAATAAGCTAAGATTAAGAGTCTAAGCCCCCAAATTCTAATTTATGTTTTTATTATTTAATAATAATACATTATATGTATTTTTCCACAAATATTGATAATGGTCCTTCAGGGAGTCAAATATGCTAATTTAGGTCTTTGAAGATGAATAGACTACAACTCCAGCTCTCAAAATGCTCACAATATGTGGTGGGAATGAGGAAATTAGCATAATGTAACAATTGTCATCATTGGCTTTTATTTGAGGAAATAAAGTTTTGTAATTCTTCAAGGTTTACATAAAGCACTTGATACTAGTGGGCATTTAAAACAGCTTTGAAAATGTTTACTAAAAAGAACTGACTTTTGAAATAAACAATGCATTTCTCAGTACCTATCATAGACTATAACTACCCTAAGGGCCCAGTGGGCTACACACGCAGTACCAACAAGGTCGGTAGTGCCCAGGTCCCAGTCTGCCCATGGGAGAAAAGGTAAGCTGTCTGCTCCCATAAAGGTTTAGTCTTAGAAACCCCAAAGGGAAATTCTACTCTGTCCTACAGTTTGGCTATGAATCAACTCAAAGATTGCGATTTTTTTCTTTTCTGTTTTTACTGACTAATCACAAATCATTAACTAGCCAATTCTAAAGATCCTAGCTAATAACGATGAGTATAAAGTCAAAGACAATGTTCAATGCTTTTCTTGTGGTGAGCATTGTAGAATTATTCTAAATATAATTGAAATATTGGTTTATATTACTTGTAAAAATGTCTTAAAACAAAACAAAACATGATACTGAAATGATCAACCAATTAGCTTTAAAAAAACAGCATATATATATTTTGGGATACAAAAATATTTGTCTCTAAATTTTTAAAGGGTCCTTGGAATTTGGACTTTCTGATAGGTTTAGTGTGCCAACCTGGCCAATAGGAACATGTGGACGGAGATTAATCGGTTGAGCTTTGATTGGTGGGCAAAGAGCTAAATGGCTCTGCAAGGCTCACCCCTGTTTCTATTGCTCCCTGGTGATCAGGCCAGTGCGGTGTTGCTTTAGCTAGTGTTCTAGCTCAACCTGTGTGCCACACTATCTGTGGGCCAAGCTAAGCCACGGATCTTGTCACTAGAGCTGGAGACTCCTTCAGGATCTGCTTCACCACGCTGCTGGTGCGTACACTGCTTGAGCTTTAAGCTAGTGAATGCTGTCTCCTTACATTGCTCGAGTTAGACTGCCCATGTGAGCCTTCTTCGCTAAGCTCTCCAGCTACCTGCTGTGGCTGACCCACCCTGTTCTTTGCTGCCTATGGGCAGGCTCTGAACCTGCCTACTCTGAGGGATTTCCTGTTGTCTGCTTCCTTGACCTTGGACCTGGTAGCCCATGTGAGTCAAAGGACTCCTAGTATATTAACTGTTCTATGGAAATACATTGAACTGAGCCATCTGTACTGTTGTGTGGACTAATATTTATATTCTTGAAAAATTCTTATCTGCCTATCTATGTATCTATGTATCATCTATCTATCATCTTCATTTAAGTGTCATGGCTTATTTTCTCTAGAGAACTCTGCCTAGCACAGACTCTAATCAAGAAATTTTATTTCATAAGTCAGAAAACAATTACACATATAAGAATGAATAGAGGATGCACAAGTCTCATCCTGACAACAGGCCTTATGAAGAGAAGGGGAATGATGTAGTTAATCATGCTTGTTCATTGATTTGTTCATCATCACTATTCATTAAGGCCCAGTCATGCATATTCATTGAGGCCTCAATGGCTTTGCAGCTCTGGACCTTGGAACTCTCTTTCGGGGCCTTTTTGGTTTGATGAGGGCATCTATGCAAGGGGAAAGGTACAGTGAGTCCCTGAGGACCATGGACCACTTATGCTGCCAAGAACTCTCCCAGACTGTGTCTGCTGCTTGGTTTTTAACTTATATATTTCTGGTTATAAAACATGATAGCATGTAGGCATATATAGGCAGTCTCCTTGAGTTCAGTGAGTTGTGCTAATGAATTATGAAACACCCCTGAGAGCCAGCAGAGAAGTGGTTGTTCGTGTACTTGGTAGAGGCTGGAAAGAGAAAAGAGAGCCCTGGTGATCCAGTGGTTATGCCCTTGGCAGCTAAGTTAAAAGATGGCAGTTGAAACTCATTAGCCTGCTTGTGGGGGAATATATGTGATCATCTGCTTCTGTTAAAAAAAAAAAAAGCAAAAACAAGGGCTAAGCCCCAGTGGCGTAAGTGGTTGAGTGCAGGACTGAGGCCCAAGGGCTTGGCAGTTCAAATCCAATGGCCGCTCTCAGGAGCAGTGCTGGGTAGTTCCAATGACCACCAGAGGGTTGTGATGCGCCCCCAAAACACAAACAAACAAAAACAAAAACTGCAGCTCTGAAAACCAGACAGGGCAGTTCGACTCAGTACTATGAGTCAGAGTCACATTGATGGCAATCCCTTGGCTTTGAGAGAAAGAGTTCTAACAGGTTATGCTCGATTCTGGGTAGATAGGGACAGAAAGAAAAAGGGCCGCCTGGGTGACTGGCTTCATGATCATGAACAGGAAAACACAGAGATATGATTCATCTTCCTACTTTGGAAATCAGTCCTGTGTTGACTATTAGAAAGGCACAAAGCACTTGTCCATGGGAATTAATAAATATTAGCTATTATGCTATTCAGTTATCTAAACTACCATCTTAGGAAAACCTCCAAACCAAACCATGTTGTTATCGAGTTGATTTTGACACATTTAGGGCATGGAGTTTCAGTCTTCTTTATGGAAGCATGCTGTCACATCTTTTTCCATAAAGGAGCTGCTGAGATCAAACTACAGAGCTATCAACTCTTTCTTATGCTCTTCAAGCTCTGTGATGCTAGACATCCTACCATATGAGCTGGACCCGATTATTATTCCAACTCTGTAAAAGAAGAAGAAATTTTTATGAAAGTTTGGATTTTTCAGAAATCCAGGGATTAAAACTTGAAATTTAACCTGTGTTTTAGCTATCTGGGTAGGGTACATAGTTAACTTTTTTTTTTCATTGCTTAGGGAAAGATTGGAAGTTCTGGTTCACATAGAAATGCCTCAGAAGAAAGTGTTGGTGATCCACTTTGTCAAATTACCTGTGAAATATGCTACAGGTCATCATTCCTTGAATATATATATATATATATATATATATATATATGGATGCACATGAGTAGGAATCAACTTGAAGTTAATTGCTATTGTCGTACCTTGTCTCACTATGGTTTTCCTGTGGTTTGGGGGCAGGGGTGGCTGCTGAGTAAATTTTGCTCCATAGTGACCATGTGTATAGCAGAAACCTTGTCCTGTGCCTTCTTCAGAACCATGAATATCTTGGTGCCCAGTGTTAAGAGTCGATACGTACCACTGAGGGTATTCTCTTTTGTTGCTATTCTATTGAGCATGACACTTCTCTCCCAGATTTTGTGCCTCCTGATAAGGTCTCAATTCATAAAGACAACATTTACACATCCATATTTCTCTGTAGCCTATACCAAAAGTTTTCTCAAGAGGCACAAAATCTGCCCCAGACAATGTTAGCAATGAGTGCTATGATAAATCAAGTGGTTCTCAACCTTCTAATATGACCCCTGTGAAAGAGTCATTTGACCCACATGTTGAGAACCGCTGGATTAACCTGTTCTGAGGTTAACTTAATGGATGGAGACTCAAGCTCACCTAGAGATATCTCATCAGTTGTCATTACACCAGTTCTAGTTCATAGCAGCACAGTTTTTTCAAAGAAGGACTGTGTTCTACATAGATTTAGTGGCTGTGTTTTCTGAGGCAGATTTCTAATTTCCTCCAGCAGACCTCTGGATGGACTGGAATTGCCAACTTTCAAGTAGCAGAGAACTCGTTCATTAGTTATATTATACCAAGCAGAGAGTCTCTCTGATTAATGAAAATATTTCCTTAAATAATGTATGATGTCTTTTATAATTTGCAAATCTATTACCATTAAAAACAAAAGCAAAAACAAAGCTACAAATTGGCAAAGCTTCTTTTTGCACTATTACAAACCCAGTTTTGCCTAAATATCTTTTACTTGCCATCCCCTTTCCAACCATACTCTTCTCATCCATTTCCAGATCAACATGGATGGATCCCTCCGGAGGCCACAGATCAGAGCACTTTCCCTGAGTCCTCTCTGAAGTGCCATTGTTCTCATTAGCCAATACAAGTTGAGACGCTCTTCATTATTTACCTCTTTTGGTCTCCTTTAAAAACTATACCTAATCCTTCTGATAGGAACTAAATCAATACTGGATGAATGAATAAACTGGGGCATTCTTTGATGGTTAGAATGTGCACTGCAGATGTGAAAATGTTAACCTGGTTGCTCCTCAAGCAGACTTGAACAGAAAACCTGAATCCCCAGTCTATTCAAAAGGTCCTGGAATTCCATGGCAGCTCTCCTTTATATATACTACATGCATATTGAGAAGTATAATCTCAGATGATAGCGCTAAGAGGGACTTCACATTATCTTTCTGTATCCTACTAACTAAAGTCATTTTGTAATAAAATGTACAAAGGTCTGCAGTCAGAAAGCCAAAGGAAGAACATGCTCTGTATATCTTAACCTGAAAGAACTAGAAAAATACTCAAGTCTCTGTTTGCAATACTGAAGTATTCTAAGGTCACAATGGTGAACTATGTAGTATTCATCAAAATATGATGGAATGAATACACAGAGCCACTGTACCAAAAAAGAACTAGAAGACATAAATGATTTCAAGAGAAAATGTATGAACAAGAGTTGAAGTACAGAAGGAAAAAAGGGCAAACTGTCCTGAAGGCATCAGCTAAAAAGACTCCTGGAATTGGTAGGATATTAACTGAAAATTTTAAACAAACTGATGAAGTACTGGAAGAATTCATTCTTGCATATGAAGAAATTTGGAAGACAGATATTTGGCCAACTGACTGGAAGAGGTCTATAATTGCATCCATTCCAAAGACAGGTGACCTAATGGAACATGAGCATTATTGAATATCGTACTTTTTTTTCCTGGAAATCACTCAACTTTGGTTGTAGGAGTGCAATGACATTCAGTTGCCAGAAATGTAAGCCACATTCAGAAGAAGACTTCAGGGATATCTTTGCTGATGTCAGAAGAATCCAAAAGCAGAGGATATGAGACAGATACTTGTGGTTTCTTGACTATGAAAAGGCATTTGACTATATAGATCATAAGAAACCATGAGTAGCCCTGTGAAGAATGGGAAGTGCAGACACTTTATTGTGCTCCTGGGGATCTTGTACATTGGTCAAGAGGCAGTCATTCAGATAGCAAAAAAGAATACCACATGATTTAAAATCAGAAAAGTGAGTGTCAGGGTTACATCCTGTCACCATACAGATTTAGTCAGCATATGAAGCAATTGACTCAAGAAGTTGGACTACATGAAATAGAACACAGAATCAAGGTTGAGAGAAAGACTATTAAAAACCTGAGCTATGCAGGTGTCACAAGCTTGCTTGATGAAAGTCAGGGGGACTTATTGATAAGGTCATAGAAGACAACATTCCATATAGTTTGGAACTGATATATATATATATATGTGTGTGTGTGTGTACACATATACATTATATATCATGCAAATTCCCCCAAGTGGATCAATTGATACCATCATGATAAACAGAGATAGGAGTGAAGTTATCAGGATTTTTATTGTTTTCAAGGATTTTATACTGCTTGGATCCATAATCAGTGCTCATGGAGCATCGGTCAATAAACCAAACAACATGTTGCATCAGTGAATCTGCTGTGCAAGGCCTCTCCAGTACTGGAGCCGGAGGACTTCACTTTGAGGACTGAGCCTGAACCAAACCATCATATTTGCAAGTCCCTCGTGTGCATGGGAAGTTGGACAGTGACAAAGAAATCTGGAAAAGGACCAGTGCACTTAAATTATAGGAATAAGCATAGCTAGAATGCTCCAAAGAAATAAAGATGGCAATGTTTTGTCTCACGGACTTTGGGTATCTTATTAGGAAAGACTAGCCACTAGAAAGGACACCAGGCTTGGTCAGGATGGGAAAAAAAGGAAAAGACCCTCAACGAGATGAAATAACACCTTGGGTGTAGTGATGAGCTCAAAAATAACAACAAATCCACGGACAGGGTGGGACTCGACTGTGCTCCTGCCTGCGGTGTACAGAATTGTTCTGTGTGCATCAGATGGACTTGAGGCTGCCCAACAACGACAAGCAACAACAAAGTCAAAGTGAAAAGACACTTATATGCATACATTTGTCCTCAGTGATCATGTCAGGAAGGTGAGCATCATGGAATGTCAATTTATTAGAACAGAGTGTTCTTGCATTGAGGAAGTACCTGAGTGGAGGTCCAGTGCACATCTGCTCTTAATACTAACCCTATAAGTTTATCACATAGATGTATTTCCTCCTCATCATATAGAAATATATTCACCTATGCACATGCTTGTATTAGACTTCTATAAGTGCCCTTTACCCCCCAGTTCTTTCCTCTATTTCCTTTAACTTTCCTGTTTTCCCATTATCATGCTCAACATCCATTTGGGTTTCAGTATTTTCTCTCTGTTACATTACATTACTTTCAATCAATCCCTATCAAGCCTCTCACACCCACCTCATCACTGATTTTGAATCACTTGTTTGAATCCCTGGGTTGGTCAATACCACCTCCTTTCCCCCTCCTCCCCATCTCCCATGTCTCCCCCAGAATCATCAGTCTCGTTGTTTTTGCTCCTCCAGACTGTTCATCCTGCTTATTTTATCTAGATAGACCTGAAGAGATAACAATATGTACAAAGAAACCCAAGGCATCCTAAGTTGAAGGGACCAAATAAAATAAAATGAAAACCCAAAACCCCCAATGTCCAAAAAATATATCCACAAATAAGTTTAAAGAAACCCAAAGCATGGGCCTGAGCCCCGGTGGCGTAAGTGTTTGAGTGCAGGACTGCGGCCGCAGACTTGGCGGTTCAAATCTAGCAGCGACTCTCAGGAGCAGTGCTGGGTAGCTCCCATGACCACTAGAGGGCAGTGATGCCCTCCCAAAAAACACCCCAAACAAAAATTAAAACCTGTAAATAGACAGGGGCTAGCCCAAACCCAGGACTATATATGGTAGCCAACTGCAGTAGGGGGTGGGATGGGGGTGGGGAGAGGAGATGGCAATGTGTAGAGAGGGAATGGGGTACTAACCCACCGAAGGGAAACATATTGTTTATATCTCCACAGGGAAAGAGGGACCAAACTTAAACCCGTGTTCCAGGATGTGAATGCAGCATGACGGCATGGAGCGGGGAACCAGTGGATGGGTCTTAATGCCCAACCCCAATCCCAACTGCAGGGGAAGCTGCCTCTCCCCCCAGGAGTGTGTGCTTTGGAGGACAACACTGAAGTGGCAGCTTGGGGAGCAGGCTATGCCTGATTAGAGCATATGAGAACAAAATGGAGTGCATCTTGGCCCACCGAGCCTTGAGGATAACATTCTCACTCAGAACAGCAGATGCACAGAGAGGATTAGATGATTAGCTAGCCAACCCCACTATGAAACACGGCGCCCCTCACTTACTCAAGACCCTACAGGGACCACAATGGAGATGCAAGGTCCCTGTCTGATCCAACCATGACAAAACACTAAGGGTGTACAACAAAGCATGGAGTTTCAGAGGGAGTGCCAAGGATATGCTTTGGACCAGGGTGTGGCACTCCATCGGACTCACTCAGGAGGCATTCCTGGAAGTCAACAAACAACTTGAACTATTTACAGGAAGGACACAATTTATAAACTAACTCTCAATAAATAATAAATTATGAAAAAAGAATTATCTGAAAGTTATCATCTTAAAATGGTTCTGAGGCCATTTTTTTTTTTTTTGCTCTGTGGTCCTCAGCTAGCTTGTTGGCAAAGTGCAGATGGTAAGAATGATAGTTTTAATAAATCAAACTGCAATTGTTTACTTGTAATCTTCAATGGTTGTACTATATGTACATTGTATTACTGGGATTATGTTTTCAGATATTTCTGTGGAGATAGCTACTATTTCTATTTTACATAAAAGAACATTTCATCTCAGGAAAAAGTGATTAGTTTTAACAAAATTTGTTAGACAGCTACAATAGAAACCATACAAAAATACCTTCACAAATATCTAGTAAGATAGCATAAAAGTGTTATTTCTTATTTTAAGTAGATCAGCTACATAGTACTGCCGCAAGTGATTTGGCCTGCTACATATAATATTACGATTCGTGTTTAATAAAGATGTAATAAATTTTAATGAAAGCCATTGCGGTAAGGTTAAAAATGGCTTTAAACACATGGGAACATAATACATAGAAATTAATAACATAATTTGTTCAGAAAGGGAAAACCATCCTTAACTTCATAACCTATCTTAAGTTTTATCTGAAAGTTCAAAGACTTGCTAAATTACCTTCAGATGTTAGTATGGTATATTTATAGTATAAATATACTATACGTTGAGTATAAATATACTATACTTTGAGGTTAAGAATGCTATGAAAGTTAAATTGCCTTTACTACTCCCACTTGTAAAAGTAACAGGAGGGTCATTATTACCAAAGTATAAAATACAAGTGTTTCTAAATTTAGAATTTACTTTCCTTGACCACACCTTGCTTTAGCGCACATCTTGACTCATTTTTAAAATAATTAACACAATTGATACCCAATTTGAAGGTAAATATGTTCATAATTTACATAATTTAAATCATTTTCCTAACAACATCCTAGAAACTTTTGAACATTTTCTTCTTGCCTACCCCAGTTTGGAATGAGTTCAGGCTGATAAAGGGTGAAATCCAACTGTATAAATAACAAACACTTAAATTCAAAAAACAATTTTAAAATGCATCACAGGTGCAAAAAAATTCTTGACTACTGGGGAAGGGAGGGAAGAGTGTAGAAATCTCTACCAATATAAGGTATCGAAAAATTTTGATATACTCATAAAATGAAAGTCTATACAGCAATAAAAATGATTGAATTTCACAATACAGCAGCATTGATGAATCTCAAAACATAGATCTTGAGTCAAATAAACCAGACAGCAAAGATAGCACATGACTGCATTAATATGAAATAAAACAAACACAAATAACTACTGTACAGTGCTGACGGCCATGATAACAGCTGTATTTGGGGATTGCCAAGGGCCTGGGAAGAAACCCTGGTGGGGGAGTGGTTACAAGTTGGACAGCTAACCACAAGGTCATCTGTCTGAAAGGCTCAGTTGCTACTTGGAGAAAAATGAGAGTTTTGCTACCAGAGAGAATCAAAGTCTTCGAACCCTGCAGGAGCCGCAATCAATTCAATGCCAGTCTGGTTTTGTTTTGAGGAGGCTAAGAGAGGCATGAGAGACATTTAAGAAATGGGTGTTGATTACACAGGTGACATCAAAAAGCTTTACACAAAGAATTTATCGAAACAATATTTATGTCTTTGCTGTGTTTAAGCATCACTGCAAGACTGTAGGAAGCTCAATCACTATCCTAGAGTCAGAAAAGTAGGTATCATCCAGGGAAGAAGAAAGAGAAACATCTGGAAGCAAGTGAAATTGACAGCTGGAAAGAAGGCAAGAATAGGTAGGCAATGATGTTCTAGAGAGCTAAGGTCGGTCAAATATTTTAAAGCAAAATGTTGTAGTCTTGTAACATGGATGAACCATCCCTTTTCTCAATATCATTACAGCTTGATGCTGAGATACTAGATGATCTTATTTCCTACCTTAATTCCTCATACCTAAAAGGTGACTTTTTGACGCAGATCAGCACTAACTAGGTTCCCCTGAAAAAGAATGTCTGAAAAAGAAGTTTGACTATTTCCAATTTCCTTACTTAGATGATAGCAGTGGGATAATAAAGAAGCTGGAAGGATATCAGCATGTTAATAACTATATTTACTGAGCTAGCATTTCTGGGTACATTATTCCTTTATTCACTACTTATAGGTTTAAAATTCTCCAGTAAAAATGGAAAAATCAGGAAAATTATTATACATATAATTTTAAATAGAAATATTTTGAAATGACTGAAAACTTTATAGCTAAATTTTTCTTTTTATTTATATATTTACTTAATATTACATTGTCTTTATGCATTCAATATAGTGTCATTTTACTGTGAAAAAATACGGTGGAAGGAAAATGTGTTGTAAAAAAATATAGTGGAAGGAAAATTCACACTGATTAGTTCTGAAATCTCTATACACTGTGTCCTCTGACCACTTAATGATACAAGAGAGTTGTACATTTAAATAATCTCTTATCAATGGCCTCCCTTTTTTCTCTTTGCTGCCTCTCCACGTTATTAACCATGATGTCCTTCTTCAGGGACTGGTCTCTCCTGATAATATGTCCAAAGTATGGGAGAAGTCTCAGTCTTGCCTCTAAGAAACATTTTTGATGTCTTTATCTATATATTTTTTAAATTAATAGATCATTTTATCAGGGGCTCTTACAGCTCTTGTAACCATCCTTATATCAATCGTATCAAACACATTGGTACTAATGTTGCCATCATCATTTTCAAAACATTTTCTTTCTCTTTGAGGCCTTGGTATCAGCTCTTCTTTTTTGCCTTTTGCTCCATTCTCCAAGACTGCTGATAAATGAGAAATTATTGTTTCCATTTTACCCTGTATGCTGTCTCCCTTCACCCACATTTCTGCTGTTCATCCTCCTTGGGGGGTAGGGGTAGGAGGTTACATATCAATTATTGTAGTTGGTTTCCTGTTTCTCCCCCTTCTCACCTCACCTGTCCCCTACCCTCATGGTATTGCTCCTCCCATTATTGTTCCTGAGAGGATTGACAGTTCTGTATTCCGTGTGTCAAGAGATCTTATTTATGCCAGTATTCAAGCTCCAGTCTAGCCAGATTTGTACAGTTGAGTTGTGGTCATGATAGTGGGAAGGAGGAAGCATTAAAGACCTAGAGGAATGTTGTTTCTTTTGTTGGTGCTATGCTGTACCTGATTTATTCCTTCCTTGTGACCCTTATGTGAGGTAATGTCCAATTGCCTACAGCTGGACTTTGGATCTTCACTCTGATCCCCATCATTTTTGTTGATATATTTGTTAGTTTTGGGTCTACTGATACCTGCTTTCTGATCCTGTTGACACCTGGTGATCATACATATGAATTTTTTTGCTTCTCTGCTAGACGGCTGCTTGTTTAACTTCAAGCCTTTAAGATCCCAGATGCTATTTCTTTTAATAGCCAGGCATCATCAGCTCTCTTCACCACATTTGCTTATGCACCCATTTTGACTTCAACCATCTTGTTAGGAAGGCGAGCATCACAGAATATCAAGTTATTAGAACAAAGTGTTCTTACATTGAGGATAATGTGTTAGTTTGGATTGACTAGAAAAACAAATTTATAAACACTCATGCTTATGAGAGAGCTTTATAATACAAGAGAAATTGTGTATTGAAAAAATTCCAGCCCAGTCAAGATCAAGTTCATAAATCTGATATGAGCACATATGCCTGATAGTACTCCATAAATTCCTCTTTAGATTCATGTGGCACATGCAATGATGCTAAAGGCAAGAAGCTCACAGGCTAGTGAGCAGAAAGTCTTGTGGATCTAGTAGCAGTGGAAACATCTCAATGCTGGCCAGGTCTCCTTGTGTCTCTTCCAGTCTCTGAGTGTCTCAAAAGCAGGTCAGTGAACACAGAGAGAGTACATCTGGCTTCCAGTGAATTATTTATCTCCATCATGCCTCCAAATGAGGTCATCAATCTGTGACCTGATTGACAGACTAGACTCCACTCCTTTTTTTGAGGTTGGTAAGAGAATATGTAGCTGTCACAGAGAGTACTTGAGTAGAGACCCAATGCCTGTCTGCTATATTAATACTTAACATTTAAATACATGTACATAGACTATATCCCTATCATTATATATTAATATACCTATATATTTGCATGTCTATATTTATATCTCTATAAATGTCTTTTACTTCCTAGTTCTTCTTTCTGTATTTCTTTCAAAACAGATTTGTTTGCACTTTCCATGATACTGTCAATAATCTTAGCCAACACCATAATTCAAAGGTTTCAATTGTTCTTCAGGCTTCCTTAGTTAATGTGCAACTTCCACATGCATATGAGGCAATTGAATATACGTTGTTTTTGACAAGTTGTACCTTAGTTTTCAAAATAATTCTTGTTTCTCAATATTTCAAAGAGGTTTTGTGCCTAAAATAGTATGCATTATGTTTTTAGCTTGCAAATTTTAATTGCATTTATTTTATAACCCAAAAGAAGAATTTGCTTTGAAAAAATTCAAATATTTGATTTAACTTAAATGTGATATATATTCAAATTTATAGTTTTATGAATCTAACATTCTTATTGAGATTATCCATATTTTGCTTTTCTGAATTGTATCTTCTAACAAATAGAACTATCATGAAGATTTGGTTCTCTCTTATTAATATTTATGTCTTCTTTATAACACTAATCCAGCTCCACAGTATAGGAAGTTGATTTCATACTAAACTATAATGAAAGTAGTATAAATATTTTTAATTACAGCATGAATAGTTTAAAAAATCCTGCTATTTTTTAATAATCTCTATATAGATCAGACCCAATAGTTAAACTAGTTGAATAAATCCCACTCATTATCAATCATTAGATTTTAGCTAACATGGTAAGAGATGGACAAATTAACAAAAGGAAAGGTGAACACATGACTCAACTTAAAAAACAAAAACACAGAAAAATGCATTTATTAAGTCTCAGCATCTCTTAAATGATGTGGTGAGTGATGATACCATCAGTTTGTTGCCTCAAGCATTGTAAAGTTAAGGGGTTTAATAAGAGTGGGAAGAATTAAATGTGGAAGAATTTGTTGAAGTTTGGTTTTATGACTGCTTTTAGAGACATTACCCTTGAGTCCTGAGCATAATAATTGAGATTGTGGCAGGAACCACTCTGTATAGCTCAAGCTTCTTAAAATTTACCTGAGAATGCAAAAAAAAAAAATAATTCTTAAGCTAACAAGTTCCGGTCATTGTCTGAAAGGATGAAGGATAACTAAAATTGTCTATCTCACCTAGAAATCCTTGTTAACAGAAACAAGTGCATCTTCAACTTAGATTAAAGCAACTTATATTAATCTTAGAATTGGTTAGACATTTGGATTGATACAGCAGTCTGAGGACAAACCCAAATTCCTATAAATTGGGTATATTGGTAATATTTTTAAACTACAATATTCAGTAAGGTCAGTGATATTGATTATAGTTATATAAAATAGAGAATTTACACATTCCAAAATTAAAATATCTCATACTTAGAGTACGGTCTAAATTAGCTGTTCATTGTCGCAAGGAGAGTTGGAAAATATGAGGAATGCTGGTAGAATCAAAATGGACTTGGTCTCTGTGCATGCATGTGTATATGTGAGCCTTTGAGTTAATATAGGACATTCCTTTTTCCTGACATTCTAGTTCTTAAATCAAATTTGCTGTTCTCTAAATTGGATGGAAAAATCAAATTTCATTTTCTGTATGCTCTTTGTCCTTTTTCACTTATAAACTCTACATTGATTTTAGTAAGGCACTCACCACAGTTATGAAGTTGGGCAGATTCTTTGAACAAGAAAATGAGTTCACTCATGAGCCTGTTTTCCCCATCCCCTGCAAACTAATTACAGCATCTGCAGCACAATAGGCAGAGAAACAGAACTGAACAGGAGGCTAGAGATGGCAATCAGACAGCATGCTTCTGTCTGCACAACATCCTGTGAGCCGAGATGCTGACTTTGACTTCTCTTGTGCTGATTACCCCTGTATACAGCACGCAGCCACCAGTCATTACCTCCTTAAGGAACTCCAAGTGTAATTTAGAGTTGTCCATACTGGCTGCTCCTTCATATAATGGCATCCTAGGCCATTAAGCAGTAATTTGTATTGTTCTGTTTGGAGAAGGGAAACCATTGTGATGTTCTTTTTAAAGTGACAATTGGAAAGGGATAGTTTATAGACACAGAGACAATAGAGGACCTGGGCTACTTAGAAATCTTCCTGCACAGGAAAATAATCACCCTGCATATAAAGGTACATACAGGTTTCTTTGTGCCTTTGACTCTCAGCAAACTCTAGTCTCGTTCTAATGAGACACTTTTCTTCTGGTCAATGTGAAGCCACTGACATTTGACATGTTGGACAGATAGATCAAAAGTGGCCTGCAAGCATGTATTAATGTTTAACACCCAGGTGTTCGACTTGACATTTTCTTGCTATCTAGCAGCTGCCTGATTATTTAAGGATTACCAACAGTCATTGAACATGGAGAAAGGTCCACCTGTACTAATCATTTGCTATAATAGGATCACTGTTCATCCCTGAGGTTCTTTTGATTATCACTGTTAAACTTTTTCTTAGGTCCCCTAGCTTGCTAGAGCCACAAAAAAAAAAAAAGATTTATTGAACTGTGATGTATCAAAGGCTCTACTACTGAAATAGTAGTGGATACTTCTGAGTCTGCAGTAATAGATGTTTTTCTTCTTAGGTTTAGCTAAAGAATAAAGAGTACTATAAACTACTCACCTTTATAGTTGTGCTCTGTAACTTCTTTGGCTATAATGAGACCATACATGAAATGTTTATAAAGAAATAACTTTCAAACCACATGGCTATGAAGTTATTGCACGGTTCAATTTCTTGTTGTGATAGTAGGACTAATTTGATCATGTCTGCATGAGGGAAGAGTAGAGTTGGGCGGAGTTTAAATCCGGTCTCTGAGTCTCTGCACAAAACCAAACTCACTGACTTGGAGTCGATCTGACTCAGTGACCCTCTAGAGCAGGATAGAGGTGACCCTGGGGGTTTCTGAGACTCTCCCTCTCTGCGGGGGTAGAAAGCCCCATGTTTCCCCCACTGCTGCCTGAGTAACTGCAGCCCAGTGAGCAACCACGATGCAACCTGCACTGTAAACTATGGCTTTGGATAAGCTATTTAACTTCTCTGACATGCTATTCATGTCAAAAATAGCAATGCCAGCTTTGTTAAAAAAAATATATGAAGGGCTTTAGATTAGTGAATGTGACCTAATAAGGCTTATGTGGAATAAAGTTTGGTCATTTCAAGTAAGAGAAGCAAAAAATGGGACTTAAGCATGTATGCAGTACCCCACCGGCATTAGTTGCCAATCCACTAGCCACTTTGTGAGGAAAGATGACACTGTTTGCTCCATAAACCTTTGCAGCCTAAGAAACACACCTAGGGTCCCCGTGAGTCACACTTGACTTGTGGTAGTTTTAAATGGATGCAGTTTGCTGAATAAAATTATTTCCTTTCCCTCAAATATTTGGCCCTAATTCTTCAGGAATATTATTATTGTCTGAAATATATGATCTCTTTATCATCAATTTTTCTTTCTCACTCCTTCTCTCCTTTATCTTTTAATACTAATTGAGTAAGAAGCTTCTGAATATAAGAGGGGTATTACTTAGATAAAAGAGATCCCTATTTCTTAAATGTGTCCCCTATTTTGGATTCATTAAAGGATAATCTTGGTTAAATATATATATATATATATATATATTATTTGTTGGAAGCTGTATTGAAAGGTCTTTCTTTTAATTGCAATTGAGAGTGGCCTTTCTATGTTCTCTGACCCTACTCCCACCCCTTGAAATTATATGAACAATATGTTCCACCCATTCCTCACTTATTGACTATTCTGTTGTTCAACTTTTCACATCTATAATTGGTAAAGTATCTACAAAGCCACCTGGAAGCCAGAGAACACCTGGAACTCAGGTATTTTCAGTGAAGGAGTGTTTCCTTCCTGAATCCCTGACCCAGATCCCTCCACTTCACTCCTCTTCCCAGAGGGCAGTTAGGCCATTAAGCAGCACTCATGCTCTGGGATTCCAGGCAGCGGGCTGCCCCTCCAGTAGTCGATCATAGCTGGGACTTCATGCCAAGAGTTTGCAAAGACAGAGGAGCTCCAGGATGTCCCTTGGTGGTCCCTTTACCATCCATTCATTATTGGTAGGCTTTGGGATTCTGGGGTGGGGTGGGTGGTTCCTGCCCTGTGAGAGTGGGCTTATGTAGAAAGAAATCACTCCATCGAGATCACCTTGGGCGCCAATCTGAACCGTCTTCTATGCCTTGTGGTTTGAAATGGCACAGGAAACCTTGCTACCTGAAGTGTGGATATCAGGTGTGCAAAAAGCAAACTTCAGAGGGAGTCTTTAGGGGAGGGAGGGAGTGCCACCCCCACCCTGCCCTCTGCCAGGTCTGCCTCTGGAATGACTCAGGAAGCCTGAGAAGCCTTTGGTCTTGCAAGTGTCACATCAGCATTATATGTGTGATATCGATCTTCACCTCGTCATAAATATTGGAACAAAGTAATTTAAATATTAATGAGAGACAATTACAAAAATCCAACTGAAAAGAATCATCTCTATTACCATCATAGTCATTTAGTTTGTTACTTTTCTAAGAAGTCACACAAAATCCCCAATTCTGAGTCAAAGGGCTAATGATCACTAATCAGATAAAATCATCTCATTCTTGTAAAACATAAATATTTGGACAATTCTACTTAAAAGATTCCATTTAAAACTAAAAGTCCATTTAGCTTAGAATTTCTGGTTAGACAGGACACAAAACAAAAATAGAGACATTTTGTGGAGAAGGCCAATGCTACCTCTACATTCATTCACTTTTCTTAAAACTTTCAAATCCTTATTAAGCATGTACTTTGCACATAAGATGCAAATGTTCTATGAAGAAACTAACAGCAGAGTGATAAAATATGTATGAGTACTTACAGAGTGGTGTGGTATTGTCAAGCATGGGGAGCTGTAGAAATGCCCAGAAGGAGGTAGCCCTCAGATGAAGACCAAAGTGGGGGACAGTAAAGGTGGTTGAAAAACTCCAGGAAACAAAACCACACGAAAATCACGGGATCAAGGGAATGTGGCTAACACAAGGTGATGGTTGTAGTCGTGCATTATACCTGGGGAAGAAAGTTGTCACATTGTGGAAGAGTTTAATAAGAGCCACACTGATCCTTTTTAAGAAAGTGGTAGTTTGTAATTTGGAACACAGCTATCTCACCAATCGACTAGAAGAGATCTGTATTTGTGACCATTTAGATTAAAGTTGATCCCAAAGAAGATGTAAATTTGTGCACACAGTATCATGAATTTCACACACAAGTAAATTTTTGCTAAAGATAATTAAAAAGCAGCTGCAGTACATCAACCAGGAACTGGCAGAAATGGAGACCAGATTCAGTATAGGACATGGGATGAGGAAAGTTCTTTTGATGTCAGATAAATCTTGGCTGAAATATTAGCAGAGGGACCAGTCCCTGAAGAAAAGCACTGACCTTGGAAAAGTAGAGGTGAGGCGAAATGAGGAAAACACTAGTGGACACAGTTGCCATTACAAAGGATTACTGAAGACAGCAGAGACAGTGCATGCCAGGGGAGGAGTCCTCAGTGACAGAATAGCATAGAAGATGAAAGTGCACCTGTCCTCTGCCTTATGAAAATTGGCTTTGGGTTGCTGTGTAGATGGATTCTCTTTCCTCTCGAAATCAGAGGAAGTCAGTAAAGTTGGTTTGGGGCTTTATTTTGTATAATATGTGCAATAACTGAAGCCTATAACCCAAAGAGGTAATTCCAATATTGAACCAAGTAACCCTGGTTAAAATATTTAATTACTGTTTGTATCTTAGAATAGGATAATGTACGCTCACATAATCAACAACATCAATCTCCTTGTCTAAAACATTCATTTATTTCTTCTCCTCAATGTTTTTTCATGAGCTACTCATTGAATTGCTCAGGAACTCATACCAATGACTCTGTGTGTTCCCCAACAAGACAATGAGAGAGAACGATTCTCACATTGAAAATGAGAGGTTCTGCGCCAGAACTAGCACGCATTATTTCTGTTCACAAGTCATACCCTAGACAAGGAATCAAGAGGAATAAACCATTTTACCAAAAAGCTTTGTGCCCAGAAGAAAGAAGAATAAGAATGCCCCATAGCTCGATAACACCACACTGATGAAATGTGACTTTTTGAACATTTTGAGTTCCCATTTTTCACATATGCTGCCAGGAACATACCGTAATGTGTGCAGCGCTGGGGAAACAAAGATGAAAGGGGCTCATACCCTCTTTCGTTGTTGTTGCTATTGTTGTTGTTGTTTTAAATCGTTTTATTGGGGATCATACAAGTCTTATATACCATCCATATATACATTCATTGTATGCCAAGCACATTTGTACATTTGTTGCCTCATCATCATCAAAACATTTGCATTCTACTTCAGCCCTTCCCTCTCCTACCCCACCCCCTCCCTCATGAACCCTTGAAAATGTATAAATTATTATTATTTTTTCATATCTTACACTGTCTGATATTTCCCTTCACCCTCTGCACTGTTGTCTGTACCCCAGGGAGGAGGTTATGTGTAGAACCTTATAATGAGTTCCCCTTTTCTACTCTTCCCTCCCAGTCTTGCCACGCTCGTCACTGGTCCTGAAGGGATCATCTGTTCTGGATTCCCTATGTTTCCAGTTACTATCTGTACCCATGTACATCCTCTGGTCTAACCAGAATAGTAAGGTAGAATTGAGATAATTTTAGTTGGGGGGGGGGAATCATTGAAATTGAAGAACTAGAGGAAAGTTGTATGTTTCATCATTGCTGCACTTCTCCCTGATTAGCTCATCTCCTTCCCATGACTCTTATGCAAGGGGATGTCCTATTACCTACAGATGGGCCTTGGGTCCCCAAACTGTACTCCCCGTCATTTTAATAATACAACTTTTAATTCTTTGATGCCTGATACCGGATGTCTGATACCTGATACCATGACACTTCATGGTCACATAGGCTGGTGTGTTTCTTCCTTGTGGGCTTTGTTGCTTCTGAGATAGATGGCCGCTTGTTTACCTTCAAGCCTTTATGACCGCAGAGCCTATATCTTTTGATAGCCAGGCACTTTCAGCTTTCTTCTCCACTTTTGCTTGTGCACACAATTTTCTTCACCAATCCTGTCGGGAAGGTGGGGGATCATACCCTCTTAACTACATTATTAGACATGACACACTCTCTGTTCACTTTCAGTTGGCCGACACTAGTCAGAGTATGGGTTTGCTAATCTTTTCTGTTTTGTTTTCCTCTTCTGGATATCAACACTAAGATCCTCTACACCAAGTACAAGGTCAGTGAATATACATATAGAAGCAAACACATGTTTAATGACTCTCAAATTTGCTTGAACACAAAACTCTATAGATAGGCTTAGAATTTTGTATTTCCATTAAATCTGTCTCAACTATTTCTAATAATAACCAAGATCCAGAAACACTGTTAAAAGAATCTCATAAGAATATGGAAGATACACAAGACAGAAAGCACACAAGAGCCTCTTATACTCTTAACTTATGCTTACCTCGATAGTATTGCTCTCTTCTTCAGCCTAACTACATTTTCATTATAATTATAAATAGAATTAATCTTTTGTATGAGAATGAGAGGCAAGGAATTTAATATACCTTATTACTATTAATCCAAGAGATTACACACATGCATTATTTTTGACAATTTTGGGGTAAATATAAAATACAAAATCAGCCACTATCAATGTGGAATATAATTATTAAAGAGGCAGAAGTATACAGAAGAGATTTTGTTTTATGCTTAATATTCAGTGTCCATATCATTTTAAAACCAGCTTTTTACAATTCTGCCCAATTCAGCAGAAATCTCATATGCACTAACTAGTATTTTAAAATTAAAGTCATTTATTCAGCACATGAGGAATTAGAGTTATTACTTATCTCATACATAATTCTACCAGTCATCCTGGTAGCAATCATTTCTCTCCATAATATCTTCTTAAAAAAGTCAATAATCTTTTCACGGTGGATAATAACTTACACAGTAAATGTGAAAAGAGTGTTCAACTCCTTTGTGCAATCAACCCAATGTCTTTTGTTAAGTAAGTATGACTTGGAATCAGTGCAAAATGGCAGGCGAGCAGTTAAACAGTGTGCATTGCTGGGTCTCATTAATTCTACTATTTTATGCCGACGATTCCATTAGTTTCCATTAGAGGTCTTGATGTAGTGCAGGCCCCTTTGTGTTTTGTAGTTTAAAACAATCAAACTTCTTTCATACTGAAAGCAAGCTAGGGTGGTTCTCTAGCATTGAATAAACTACTCACCTTTTGCTGAATATTCAGAACATGAGTTAACTGCAAAATGGTTACCTTGTAATACATCAACAGCATATTTAAATCCTCCGGGAGAAGGCAGCTGGTAAAAGGCAGTTAAGAGCCTGCCTTGTGTATTATAATTTTATGGTAATAGTAATTTGCCATTGAAAATGAAAACTTCACTAGGGTTATTGGAAATGTTGGAAGCAGCGGTGCAGACAAATTTAATATTATTATCCTCTTTGAGATTTATTCCTCTGCTACACATGCTCTTTAAAGATGTCACATACTAATAATTAATTACATAGTTTCACAACCCATCTTCTGATCACTAAATAATATTTACTGTGTACTCACTGTGTGCAAAGCATCACCATCAATATGTGAATCCTCTTTATTTATTCATAATTACTAAATATTGGGACCAACCATGAAAGAGTAAAATGCCCCATTACAATTAAAGTGTATGAAATATTCAGGACTCATGCTAATGGCTATTAAGAATATTTCCTTTAACAGCTTATATTTTAATTTATTATGATTTATACTAACCTTTATTTTCCTTGGCTTGATGTTCAAGATTATATTTATTTTTATAGAATTCCAATGATAACATATTACCTATTTTCAGTTCCATTTAAGAACTTTTAAAATATAAAAGTATCAACATGTGCATGCTTTAATGTCATAGGTGAATTGAAATTTATTTTTTCCTTTCTTCCTATGGTACCACAAATCGACAGATTCTGATTCTTCCACATGGGCATTGGCCCAAGTAGAGAAATATATTGATTAAATTAATTAACCAATCATTAAGTAGTATCTGCATAAAACTAGAAATTCACCGCCATTGAGTTGAGGTGACTTGTAATGACCCTGTGAGACAGGGTAGAATAACCCCAAGTGAGTTCCTGAGACTATAGCTCTTAACTGGCATAGAGATGGCTAGCCTCCCCAGGAGTGGCTGGGGGCTTTCAGGATGAGCCTTGAGGATGGCAGGCCAACCCATAACCACTATGTGGTTAAGGGCTCCAGTATCCAGTAATAAAATGTAAGGTTAGTTATTAGGTCTAAAACTACTCCAAATTATTATGCATCCATTACAAGAAGTTTATATGGGATAAAATATGCATAGCTATAGAGAATCTAATACTTGTGTCTCCTTTTCTTCTTGAGAGATCATCCATATTTTTTTATCAAAATCTCAGAACAGATTTTTGTCTTAAGGCTGTAAAATATTATTCTAGGCAGAATGTAAAAGAGAGTGTGTGATAAGTTTTAAATTGAATTACATGCATTGTACGGAGTATGAGGGCAAAAAAAGTTCAGAAAAATGAAAAGTGGGAAAAAGCTATCTTGGGGGACATGGAAATTTCCTCCTTTCACATTTATAAATAGATGCTATATATAATACTTCTGTTTTCCAGGTGATTAGAAAACATCTAGAAATGGCAGCATTCCATATTCAGTTCACATTCATAAAATCATTCATAAAATTATATTTAGTTCACATTGGTGCACTTTCTTAGGTTATGTACAATAATTTGAAGAACTAATTAATGTGTCAGAACAATGAAATAAAACAGCATGCTCTATAAAATGGATATCACCAATAGCGTACAATTTGAGTCAATACATTATCCATCAATGTTAATATTCATCTATGATAATTGTAAGCTCTATATCTAGTGTGGGTTTTTGGCTTTTTGTGTGTGTGCAACTTTGGAAAAATCAGTTTATCCATTTATAAATATAATGTAGGGATTGAGTAAGTGGTGAAAAAATTGAGAGCATGAAAGCAACTCTTAGATTTTAAGTTAATTTTCATGCTGCTAACTTTTTCTGTTACTTAAATCTTTAAAATAAAAGATTGAATAGTTCTTTCAAAAATCAAATCTATAGCATTTACTCATATTTTAGATGTCATATATCATAACTCATTTATCATCCTCCAAATTAGGATGATATTTGAAGAGTTTAAAAATAACGTTTATTGGGGCTGAGCCCTAGTTGCCTAGTGGTTGACTGAGGGACTGCAGCCCACTGGCTTGGTGGTTCAAATCCAGCAGCAGCTCTGTAGGAGCAACGCTGGGTCTCTCACTCCCATCAGAAGGTAGTGATGCCCACCCAAAATAATTAATAATGTTTCTTTTCAGTCCTTATTGATGATAATGACATGTGATTTTCAGATGAGAGCAACATTCCACAACAAAATTCACTGTCATAGAGTACATTTTGATTCATAAAATTATATATGAAGTCTGTATCAAACATTGTAAGCCTATTCTACATTGTTCACAGATGATGTGATTTTATATATGGAAAATCCCAAAGGTTCCATAAGGGGAGTACTGGAAGCAATAGAAGAATATGGCAGAGTGACAGAATATAAGATCAACAAACAGAAGTCTATTGCACTGTTATACACATCGGACAAACCACAGAAGAGTGGGTCAAAAAGTAGCACTCTTCACAATAGCCAAGCACAGAATGAAAAATATAGGGATACACTTGACTAAAAAAAGAAAGATCTGTACGAGGAAAATTTGAGTTCTCTATTACAAGAAACCAAGAGTGACCTCCACAAATGGAAGAATATTCTATGCTCATGGATCACAAGACTCACTAAAGTAAAAACATAGTGAGTTGTGAGCAAGGTATTATGTAAGTTTAATGCTATCTGATACAAATGCTACCACCATTCTTCACAGAATTGCAAAACCTAATTAAAACTTCATATGAAGAGGGAAGAAGCCCAGATTTATCAGAAAACTCAAGAAGAAGGACAGAGTGGGAGGTCTTGCTTAACCTGACTTTAGCACCTATTATACAGCCACAGTGGTCAAAACAGTGTGGTATTGGTATAATGACAGATACTCAGACTAATAAAAAGAACTGAAAATCCAGAAATTAAAATAATCAGCATAGAGATAACAGTACTGAAGCTACAGCTCCGGAAGAGCGAGCATCTGATCTGAGCACACAGGAGCAAACAAGGAGGGATGGTAAGAGAGTGGAACACATAATGGCTACCAAAGGCCCTACAATGATATTTCTGTTCAAGGCACCCAATGTACAGCGAGGATTATAGGGAAGGGCCCATCAGAAGATAAGACATCTCTCACTGACCCAAATCGCTACAAGGGACAGGCCTGGAGGCACAGTGTGGGAATTGTGTCTGAGATGACTTCATCATACTTGGGAAAAACACTAAGGGCTGCAACTGAGCAGCAAGGAGATCAAAGCAATGAAGTCCCTGGGGAATATAAAGAATAGCTTTAGGGGCCAGGGTGTGAAACCCCATCAGACTTAACCAGAAAACAGGCCTGAAGTTCAATAAACAGAGCTTGAACTATTTATAGGCTTCTCTCCCCTCCCTCTTCTTTTTGTCATTGTTTGGTTTGGTTTTTTGGTTTTCTTTTGTTATTTTGTTTTGCTCTGTCTTGTTTTTGTGCTTGTTATTGTCTTTGCGTGTCTATCTACATATTGGTAGGCTAAACATCCAGAGGAGAAAACAATAGGTTGGATGGTTCTGAGGGAATATGGAAGAGAGGAGGTGAGGAAAGGAAGTGGGTGTTAACAAACTCAGGGACAAAAGAATGGCAAGTGATCTAAAAATCAATGAAAAGGAGGATGTAGAATGCTTGGTAGGGCTTGATCAAGGGCAATGTAACTGAGAGGAATTACTGAAACCTGAATGAAGGCCACACATGATAGTGGGACAAGAGGAAAGACTAGGAGGCAAAGGGTATTTATAGAGGTGTAAATTCAGGCATGTACTTATGTAAATATATTTATATATAATGATAGGGGAACAGATCTATGTATATATATATATATTTATATGTTAAATATCAAGGTAGTAGATAGGCATTGGGCCTCTACTCACATACCCCCTCAATGCAGGTAGACTTTGATCTAATAACCTGACATTCTGTGATGCTCACTTGCCTGACATGATCACTGAAGACAAACTGGGTTCATAGCAAATGTGGTGAAGGAAGTTGATAGTGCCTGCCTACCAAAATACATAGCATCTGGGGTCTTATAGACTTGAAGACAAACAAGTGGCCAGAGAGCTGAAAAGCAACAGAGCCCACATGGAAGAATCACACCGGCCTGTGTGATCACGAAGTGTTGATGAGATCAGGTATGAGGCATCAAAGACCCAGAAAAAAAAGTCATATCAATGTAAGAGAGGGGAAGTACAGATTTGAGACCCAAAGCCCATCTGTAGACAATTGGACATCCCTTACAGAGGGGTCACAAGGAAGAGACGAGCCTGTCAAGATGCAGCATAACACCAATAAAACATAAACTTTACTCTATTTCTCCCCCCCCCCCCCCCTGCATCACTGCCCTGGTGGGAGTAGGAAGCCCAGCCTTGCACCTGGAGAGCTGCTGCTGGATTTGAACATCAACCCTGTGGGCCCTATTCCCGCAAACAACCACTGCGCTGCCAGGGCTCAGCTTTTTACTCTAGTTCTTTAATGCTTCCTCTCCTCCTCTATCATGACCCAAGTCTGCCTTACAAATCTGACTAGACGAGAGCATGTACAGATAAGAGTTGGAAACAGGAATCTAGGACAGATAAACCCATCAGGACCAAAAAGAAAGGAGTGAAACCAGGAGGGTAAGGGTAGGGTGGGAGAGAAAGAGTGAGTTCATCATAATGATCTATATATAACCCTCTCCCTGGGGTAGGACAACAGAAATGTGGGTGAAGGGAAACATGGGTCAGTGTGAGACATGAAAAATAATAATTTATATAATATCAAGGTTTTGTGAGGGAGGGGAAAGGTGAGGATCTGATACCAAGGGCTCAAGTAGAAAGCAAATGTTTTGAGAATGATGAGGGCAACAAATGTACAAATGAGTTTGACACAGTGGATGGATGTATGGATTGTAATAAGAGTTGTATGAGTCCCCAAAAAATGATAAAAAAATTTTTTTAATACTTATTCTCATTTCATATGGAGAGGGACAGGTGAGTAAATATTTAATATAGTTAAATAGAGCTAAACAGACATATGAAATCATGTTTTCAAATGTAACAAACACAAGCAAATTTTTCTAGAGAAATAAGCTTTTCAGGAAACTTCCATTCCTTCTTTAGTTTCATTCTAGTTTTTTTAATTGCTTTTATCATTTACATTTGTTCCTAAATTTGAACTTGATCAAAACACCCAAAGGTCTGACTTTACCCCCCGTTTTTTGGATGAATTGCAACCACTTTTGTGTTTGATTTACCACACCAGCATTGTCTCTATTGAAAGTGGATTCAAAATGTAAGCTAGGGAGCCTACTAACATGAGTTGAGAATTGCCAATTGATGCACTGCAGCTGTGGATTTTTTTTCTGTTGGATTTTTTATACTGAAAGTAAGGGCAAATATTGATTTTTTTTCTCCTAAGCTGGTAAATGCACTACTTTTATCATGGCGGGTTTGTGATCTTTCAGTGAAGTGCTTCAAATCATTGAGTAATGGAGCGAACTATAAATAAGCTCAGGCATGAAAACATAAACACAACCCAGATTATTACATTTTCTTTGAAAGTAATGTACTTCCACCGAAAACATATGCTGCATAGTCTATGTTGTAACTCTGGTATTTATGAGACAATTTTCATTTCCAGAGCATTTCTGAAGAAGCAATAAGAACTATGAAGAGAGTAAAGACTTCCCGTCCTGTTCATGTGTGGAAACAATTTTTATCTTGGTTAAGTGATTGTATATCTTATTCTAGATCTTTCAATTTTTTAGTAAACCATACTTTAAAAGATAAGACTTGATATAGACCAGACATGGTATTCACTCCTTTTCTAATAGGCTACATATAATAAAGCCAAAGACCTCCATTTCGGTTGTATCAGGGTAAGGATCTAGAAGGCTAAGACCAGAAATAAGTAGCAAGTGGTTTCTCTCTCAGTCATATACCAAAAAACCTGCCACCATGGACTCAATCGTGACTCAGAGTAACCCAGTAGGACAGAGTGGAACTACTTTGTAGTGTTTCCACATCTGTAAATCTCCATGGCAACAAAGGGCTCTATCTTATCTGTGAAGTCCTTGTAAGATGGAGCCACAGACCTTGAGGCTAACAGTTAAAGCTTCCCCCACTGTGCCAATAGAGCTCCTTTGCTCCTGAGGTAGCTCGTCAATCACTATGATTTCTTTTACAATCACCACATTCTCAAAAGACAGCTTTCATATGGCTGTTCAAATTTCTCTTCTCTTTTTGTTTGTTTTTTTTGCCTTCAATAAGAATTGGGAAAGTTTGAAAATTTGAATAGCATATAATTTTTTGCTGGGAGAATTTAATCATAAGTATTAATGTCTCTTTTATACATTCAAAGACTTTAGGAAGAGATTGAAATGTGTGTATGTATGTATGTATGTATATATATATATATAAAGGTTATTCTATTGCATATGTAAATTATTTTTGAGTGATCTTAAAATATCCCTATATATTCAGAAGGTCTATATTTGATTTTAATACTTTAAAAAGTATCCATCAGACAATCATCTGGTGAAATATATCTTTTCATAGGTGAAAACTCACAGTGCAATAGTTAATTAATTTATTTATTTTTCTAGGCATCACAGCCCTCTGGTGGGAGTGGGAGGCCCAGCCTTGCTCCTGAAGAACTGCTGCTGGATTTGAACTGCCAAGCCAGTGGGCCGGAGTCCCACGATGCTACCAGGGCTCAGTCTACAATAGTTATTTTAATAATTTACCTTTATTCAAAAACCTTCAAATTTGACTCCCTCCAGAAATCATAATATCTGTACAACTACTCAAGAATAATGTATAAGAATGAGACAGTAATGAAAGAAAGTTGTTAAGTTGTGTATATATACATATGATAACTAGCCATAAAAGTTCATGCATATGAAGAAAATATAAAACATATCTAACATAGCTGATTGATCAAATATTAGATGTTTTTCAAGAACAGCATGACATTCTTCTCTATGACATCAAAATTGCAATTTTGTAAAAAGCAGATGAAATAATAGTAGTTTGACTTAGGGAATTGAATGCATTCTTGGTTTAGGCTTGTCCAATAAAGGAAAGAGTAATGGACTCTAATTCAGAAAAATGGTGGAGCAGGATAAAAACTGCACTGATCCAGTAAAAACTTCAGCTCCTCCTAAAAAATGTGAGTAGATAGGTTGCTTGTGTATTAATTAACCCAAACTCTATAGAGGCAGGATCAGAAAATATGGCACCTGCTTAATGGTGATGAAATGCAAAATTTTTAATGTGTGATACACACCACATCACATTCAATTATGGGAAACCATCATACTTCATCTTGGGGCTTCAACCTATGCATATAGTTTCACTCTGCTTATTATTCCTCGTCACTCAAATTTTACAAATTCTGGAGTGTTTTAGACAGGACTGGTCCACTTTCAACCAGTTTGAGACCCAGGTATAACAATCTAGTTAGAGTTAAAATTTTTAAGGCAAAGAATAAAACTTACAACCCAGTCAAAGAAACCTTCAAGGCAGATATAACCCCAGTGTTAATAATGTTGAGTTTTACTATTGATGAAAAGATTTTGCCTATCAGATTCATCAGATTCCATTTTTCTTTACATAAGAGCAATGCATACTTATTTTATATACCTGTGTGACTTTTCAGATTTGTGTAAGCTTGAAATGTTGCTTTGCTTTGAACTCTGCAATTGCCATAGCATTAAGGTTTGGTCATGAGTGCTTTCTTTCATCAAGGTTTCACTGTTTGAGAATATGCTTAATATTTTGGGAAAATCATAATGAAATCCTCTGCACCTAGAAATTTATTTATTACAGTCATGACTTTAAATATAAATCATAGATGATTTAAGACATATTTCCACTAACAAAATTAATAAGAAAATTGAATCTTCTGCAAACAACCACTCAGAAATTGTCCATTCTGACAGACAACCTGTCTGTGATGGCTGCAGCCTCGGCAAAGAGGTAATACATGGTGATGCTTGACCACCCTATGCTTGATTCACTGGGCCGCTCACTATCCAAATGGATCCACGAATAACAAAGTGAACAAAATCATGAAGAATGTCTAGCAAAAATCAAATTCTAGCTCCTTGGCATGGATCTCCAAGGATAAAATCTTTAAAAATGAAGCAATGTTGGATGGAGATAGGGAATGGACATTAATTATGGTATATACATATATACACACATTCATATTCTATATATGTATATAGTATATTGTTACATGTGGTCAAGTTTATATATTTTCATATTATATATGTATTATAATGACTAGTATACACCAAGAATATAGTTATGCATCATGTGAAACCTGTGAGAGAGAGCTTAACACAATTGGTTGATGTGTTGTCTTAGTATTCTCTCCTTGATCTCGCTAGGCCCTAATATCCATTGTCATGGCTCTATAAAACTCACGGACAAAATTCATGATTAACAGACTTATGAAGGGAGTTGATAAGTTGTAATGTCAGTGAGAAATACTCAGGATAGTTGCTTATGAAGACATGTTTCAAACTTCTTTCAGGTCTGCTAATAAATACCCAAAGGAACCTTGCACTTCACCAGAAGCCTCAGCAGTAATGCATTCAGTGCAAGCTCCAGGAGTCAGCAGATGGAGCTTTGTGAACTAAGTGCCCAGGGGCATCCCTCTCCAGCAAGCCTGAGCCCACAGCAGTCAGCACCATTCCCATGAGCCAGCAAGCCTGGTTCCTCACACTGCCCAGAGGCCCTCCAAGCTACACGCTGGCCTCTTGCACAAAGGCACACAGCTTTTCTCACTCCGTGGGCTGCGAAGTCCACCGCTCTCTGTTCCATTCTTGGCTCCTTGTCCTGCAGCGGCTCCTCTGACAGCATATCTCTTCAGTACCCAAGAGCTTCACTGTGCCACCATCTTGGGTCCGGAAACTGCCTCCACATCTGGGTCTTGCTGGGAATGAGGTCTCGCTGCCTGTTTCTCAGAGGGCCCATTTTATACCCCACAGGATGGCATTCCAGGGACTCCTGCTCAATCTCTCACAGGTGGCTCAGTATCTCCTCCTCTTCTCGCCAGACATTTACAGGAAAAGGTCTTCTGGTGAAGGTTACAGACTTTGGCTAGAAGAGTCACATCAAACAAATCACTGCTCCGGCAGGGTGCTTTCTTAAAACTCTCAAAATTTCCACTTTTCACATGGTGCAGTCTAAAGAACCCTTCTAAGTCTTGTTTTTGTTGTTTTTGTTGTTGTTGTTGTGGGCATCACTGCCCTCTGGTGGGAGTGGGAGGCCTAGCCTTGCTCCTGGAGAGCTGCTGCTGGATTTGAACCACCAAGCCTATGGGCCACAGTCCCGCACTCAACCACTACACCACCGGGGCTCAGCCCTTCTAAGGCTTGTTTTAATGGAAAATATTTGAATTTTCCTTCTCTGACTGTGGTGGTCATGTATCTATGTCAATTTCATGACTGAGAAGTAGGGGTGGAGTCTAGCCTGTTAATCTGGAGATAGCCATTGAGTAGCCAATGAGGCCTCTGGGTGGACATGACTTTCGCCTGAGAATTCTGGGAAGTCTAGTGGTACTTCCCTCATGGAGATGTGAGACCATTTTTTCCCAGTTGTTGGGAGTCCCTCAACTGACAAGATGGCAACATCTGAGGAACTAGATGAGCTGGAGGAGAAGCCACACAGTCTGACCCTGACGGAACCAGACCTCTGAAGCTGGAGAAGCCACATGAAGACCCCTGACAGCGCTGAGTTGCTTCTACCACCACTGGATGCTGCTGATGGACCGTGAACCCTGGAAGCAAGGAACCAGGAGGAGACCTCTGCCAGTGCCGGAACTCTGCACCCACTGGTCTGTGACTTCGTGAGTTGGAAGGAGACTTTATACGCTGGTATCAGGCATATGGGCTAATATCGGACTTAGGACTTTGAACTGGACTGGATTGGGATGCTTTCTCAATGTTCCATTTCTCTTGAAAAAAAAAACACCTTACCCTTGTATCTATATGTGTGTCTATGAATTTGTTTCCATAGTCTACCCGGACTAACACACTGATAGATTTCCTTTACACAGAGTCAAGCTTGTTCAGACAGAAAGACACACACACACACACACATCACTCACTGTCACCAAGTTGAGTCGGTCTCATTATGACCCCATATGTCTGAGAAAAACAGTCCTTTCAAATTTCCAAAGCTGTATATCTTTAGAGGAGTTGAAAAACTTATCTTTCTCCTATGCAGAGGTAGTGCTAGAACCTTGCAGTGGGCAGCTCGACATGTAACGACCCCCCCTCCCACACACACACTTATATATGTGACATGTGAGGAAGCTTCAAAATAGCCATGAAAAACTTTCACTGTCTTTTAATTCAATTTTACACACAAAAATGCATATTTAATAAGGTGCATCAAAAGGTTTATGGGAAAAGTCATTAAAAGAGAATGGACTTTTCCCAAAGTTTTTAAAGCTATCTCATATGCATGTATTTATATGTGTGTGTGTATTACATGGAAGTATATATATATTTACTTGTGTTTATATACAGACATATATATGCATATATGGGTGCATATACATAGACATCCAAATCTCTCTCTCACACACATAAATCCTTCCATTATATGCATATGTACACATCAATACATGTACACCACCTATACTTGCATATATGGAGTCTTGGATGTGAATCAAAGTATGCTTTTGGTTGCTTACACAAAGCTCACTTTTTGACCAAATCCCTGACTTTCTTCACCCTTGAAGATTTCAAACCTTTCAAACTGAAAGTAACTATCCTATGAGGAAACCACAAGGCAGAGCTCACTTGAAGACAGTGAGATAGACACATGAATATGAACAGAGATCGACATGGAAGAGATCTAAAGTTTGTAAAATTTTCTATTATCTTTTAATTTAATTTTTCTAAGAACTTTTGAAGACAAAAATATTACTCTAAATTGGTTGTGACAACAAAATTTTGAGAAAGTGCTTTGAATGTCTGCTCTAAAGCACCTGGTAGATAACTTTATTGTTTTGGATTCCGGAGAACATTGGGCTAAATACAAGAAACTCTCACATGTATGCTATTTTTTATATAACATATAAGAAATCACGTGTGTTATAAGGTGATAAAGTGTGAGGCACTTGTGTTACCTCCAACACTCAACACTATAGGAGATGGACCAGAGCAGACTGCTCTTGTACTGGCATCTGTTATTTGTTTCCACAAAATAATGATGGAAAGTCTCTGCTTTCTAGTATGATAAGGATGTGTATTAATATTCTAGTATCAACTGGCAATATCTGCGAATCTGTTCAATATTTCTGTATCATAATTTTAAAGCCTGGATTAAAATCATTTCCCTTTAATGAATAAGAATTATAGCTTTGTACCAGCAGTCTGCAGATTAAGAACAAGTTTCATTCCTGAATTTTGAAATCTCATCTTTATAGGGATGCAAAAACAGGAATAATTTGTGTCTATTGTCAGCAAGTCAAATCTTTTCCTTAGTTTACCTATAGAGTGTGTTTTTATATGCATCAAAACATTCAGGAAACATTTTCAAATATGCCAGGGGAACTCTAATATGGTGATATAGGAATAATAATGATGCTATTTTCATGTGTGCCACAACATGGTGTCTATTCATTATGATTAACCATTGCATGCTTCTTGAATTTTTCATATAATGGCTTTATGGGAGTTAGTTCTTAACTACAGGTAGTACGTAAGTTGGATGTTCATAATCCAGGGTGCCTTTAGTTTTAATCTAAGCACTTTAGATGAAAGGGAAATAAAGAAAGTGCTTCAAAAAATAGAAATAGGAAAGAGTATTTTTTTTCCAAAACAGCAAAAAGATCTGCATTACTGTCTATGATTTCTCTATAATGGTTTTCCTCTCAATTTTAAATACCTTTAAAAATTTTTCATATTCAAACTTATGAGAAATAAGCACTCGTTGAACATACTATTATTGACTGCTATGTAAGACCAGGAACTAGAATAAGCTTTTCTAAATTGAAACGCATTGTTACATGTAATTTTTTTAAAATCAAAGAGAGCTCTAAGTTAGCTAAATAGACAAATGGGAGATAAATATAATATCTAGGGCTTAAGGATTCAGGCTGGCTGAAAGTAATGGCAGATGGGAATCCAAATGTGTTACAGAACAAAAGAAACATTCAAAAATTAAGCCCACAGTCTTAAAGTACCTTCTGGCCCACAGCTTCCCCCATAGGGTAGAATCGAGTTGCCCCACAAGGTTCCCCAGGCTTCCCATCTTTACAGAACCAGAATGACTCGCCGTTCTCTTCTGAGACGGCCGGTGGAGCTCACCAACCTTTCAGTGAACCGCCCACAGCCAAGCACTCTAACACCCGCATCACCACGACTCTTTGGAACAGTACCAACAAAACCGCCAAATTGATTCTCAATCATAGCGACTCTTTGCAGGTTTTCTGAGGCTGCGTGCCCTATGTGGAGTTGTCACCTTCTTGAAACTGCGTTACATGACAGTCTGCTTGCTGTGCCCATTGTTTCATGGATCCTGACTTTCATACAGCTTCAAGAGGGTGGCCTCCATTGACATAAAACTTCTGAGATACATCTGCTATGAATGAACAAATTCCAAACACAAACAGAAAATAGAGATCGGTTTTCATCTACTTCCCTGTTTCTTTGTATGCTTAGAAAACATGGCCAGTAATTACCTTAATTCCTTATGTAAATAACATGAAAGTTCTATTAGACAGTACTATATATTTTTAGACATATGCATATTTTATTGCAACAATTTTCATTAATAACAAAAGCAAAGCAAAAAACTCAACTATAGGAAAATGAAGAAACAAGCTCTGGTACATTCACATTATGGCATTTTATGCATCAGTAAAAAAACAATGGTAACTCTTTTTTATTAAAATTTCATTTTATTATAAAAAATACCAGATAGTATAATACTATAAGAGAACTGTTGAGATATAAAACCACGCTCTTTTAAAGTAAACCAGTATTTATGTGAATATTGAGAACTTCTCTAGCCATCAATCTTTTGAAGATTAAGAAATGTAGCATACCAAGTATAATAATTTAACTAGACAATATTAAATGTAAAATAGAAGCCCAGTGGACTTAACTCCAACATGGTTACAAATTCATCACTATGTGGAATTATGTTGCCAAGTCAAACTTGGCAATAAAATAGACATAATAAAGCATTTTACTGAAGAAATATATGTACATGCTGATGTTGAAATATTAACTCCAGCCTATCGTTGTGTGGATATGTCATATGTATACTCATTTATTCACTTTTTATATTTCCTTTTATGCTTTCTTCATTTTTTTCCAGAGGGGGGCAGGGGCTTGAAAACTCTTATCACAATCCATACACACATCTGTGTGTCAAGCACATTTCTGCGTTTTTGCCATGACCATTCTCAAAGTGTTTGCTTTCTACTTTTACCCTCTGTATCAGCTCTTTATCTTTTCTCCTCTCTACCGACTCCCCTCTCACTTATGAATCCTTGATAATTTATAAATTATTATTATTTTGTCATATCTTAGACTGTCTGATGCTTCTCTTCACTCACTTTTCTGTATCTGTCTCCCAGAGAGGAGGTTATATATAGATCCTTGTAATTGGTTCCCTGTTTCTACCCCACCCTCTCTCAACCCTCCCAGTATCGCCACTCTCAGCACTGGTCCTGAAGGGATCATCTGTCTTGGATTCCCTGTGTTTACAGTTCCTATCTGTACCATTGTACATCCCCTGCATTTGTAAGGTAGAATTTGGGTCATGGTAGTGGTGGGGGGGCAGGGAGGCAGGGAAACATTTAAGAACTAGGGGAAAGTTGCATATTTCATCATTGCTACATTGCACCCTGACTGGATTATCTCCTCCCCACTACACATTTGTAAGAGAAAGTCCATTTGTCCAGAGAAGAGCATTGGGTCCCCAAGCTGCACTACCCCTCATTCAAAATGATTTGATTTTTTAATATCTTGATGCCTAATACCTGATTCCTTGGACACCTTGTGATCACACAGGCTGGTGTGATTCTTTCTTGTGGACTTTGTTGTTTCTCAGTTAGATGACAATTTGTTTATCTTCAAGTCTTTAAGACCCCAGATCCTATATCTTTTGGTAGCCAGGCACCAGCAGTTTTCCTCACCACATTTGCTTATGCATTCATTTGTCTATAGCAATCATATCGGTAAGATGAGCACACAGTGATGTGGGCTTTTGTTCTTTAATGTCTGATACCTGATCCCTTTGTCACCTCATGCTTACACAGGCTGGTGTGCTTCTTCCATGTGGGCTTTGCTGCTTCTCAGCTAGATGGCTGCTTGTTTAATTTCAAGCCTTTAAGACTCTAGATACTCTATCTTTTGATAGCCGGGTACTATCTTAGACTTTCCTATTTTATAGGCGGTTCAGTGGCATAGTCTACCAACCACAAGGCTGGTGATTCAAACCCACCAGCTGCTCTGTTGAATAAAATTTGGGGTTGTGGGGGCAGGGCTGTTCAGTGGGGGTGGGGTGGGGGGGGCAAAGGAATCCTTGTAGAAAAAGAATGTTTGGAAACTGATTATAGTAGCAATTGTACAATTCAACTTGACACGATTGAAACAGGGAACAATGTTATATGTATTAAATCCCAACTAAGAAAAAAAGAAACAAATGAGATCAATATTTATTAAATATTTTACTTAACCTGATCTATCAAAAATATTATCATTTTCTACATAATAAAATTAATATTGACATACTTACACATTTTTTTGTATACAGCCTCTTGTAAGTCTGGCTTATGATTTTAGTCCACTTGTATTTGAGCAGGTGTGTGGTGGGTACTGTCTTGAACCAAATCTCCACAGAAGCCTGAGTAGCACATTTCATGCACCTCATGTCTTAAAAGAAATCTACACTTCATGAAATCACAGTAAAAGAAAGAGGAGCTATCAAAATAAGGAAGCTATCATAGGTAATCCCCCCCTAGCCCCTTCAATTGTGAAAAGCATCCAAGAGCATCTTCCACAGATATGTCAAGGACAAGGAAGAAAGTCTGTAAAAGCAGCTGAAGGAAGTAAGGGAACATCCTTCTTTCCAGTACCATGTCCAATAACAATGTCACATATTGGCTTGCTGGGTGAAATCACCTTAGTGGAAAACTTGAAGCTGGGTGTTTGTTTTCACATACAAATTCCATTTTAAATCAATCTGGTTGAGACTTACTGGTTAGAAGAAAACAAAATGAAGAGAATTTTCTATATGCACATTCTGTTTAATGTTAATCTTTCTTTTTGCCCTGTTACAGTCTTTATTTCTTTGGAACAGTGTCAACATGTCCCTTTACAATAAATAAATGAAATATGTATGTGCCACGTGGATGTTGGGTCTAAGGGTACATATTTATGAGAAGCAGGCATGCAGGCAGTGTCAAACTGTGAAGAGCGCTTTCCTCACAGGTCCCCTGACCCATGGAAATACCCTCAGCTGTTTTAAAACCACAGGAAACCTATTTGTCTGTGGAAGTGTGCCAGGTGTTTCTTTTTCATAAATTAGTAATTGATTAATCATCATCATCTAGAAAAAAAGGGCAACACCATGATGAGAGGCTGCATGTTCCATCTGTACATTAAGTAAGCAAGGTCTTTGCAGTGAGAAATGGTGGAGTGGAAAGGAGGGGGAAATGAGAGGAGCGCAAAGTTAGGGAATTTAGAATTCATCATAGTTTATCATGTAAATCAGTCAGGTTTTACACCTACTTTGTAAAACAGTGAACTGACAATGTAACATTATATCTGATTTAGTTAATTATCAGAATGATATTCAATCATGAGAAATCAAGCAAAATTAACATGATGGTCATTAAAATGTGAAATTTGGGTAGTAATCGTTCATTAACATTGACAGTGAACAAAAGAAGCAGGAAGTTGACACTGAACGAAATATGTGGCTGGCACCCGGCCTCCTAGATGCTGCCTGTCGTCACTCAAGACTAGGCAACGGTAATCGAAGAGAGATGGCAGGAACAGGCAGGACTAAATGAAGCCATAGAGGAGATGGGAGAGAATCACACTTTATCAGAGTCAAATGACCTTTTTGAACAAAAGAAGTTCATGGGCATTATGAGGAAATAAATTACCCTCCTGGCTACACATGGAAATACCAGTGGGAAATTGTGGCAGGGTGAGAGCTACCTAGTGAGAGAAATGTGGATGGAAAGTTGATCGTAAAAACCGTGTTTTGAAGAATACAAAGGAAATATCAACAGTAGAATTCAGGCATATGTAACAAAGTTTGATAGTTAAAATAAGATAATTTTTTTATTGCTTTGCATTCTTGGTTTTGATCTTTGTCCTGAATTCATATTTATAGTCTTAAAAATCATACATTTACAGAATAGGCTAGTATAGATGATTGATAATATCCTCAAATTGTACAGCTGATGAACCAAAAAAATGACCGTACTCCTACACTCAAACTCACATTCTATGCTCGTCATCACAATGGTCACCGTCATTTAGGGTCTTATAGGGTGTGTAGACTCTTGGGCTCACTCGAACCTCCCACATTTTAATAAGACTATCAAGTGGTCTGAATATATATTACATGCTAAGACTGTTGCTTTATGCATATTCCTTTGTGGCTTACATTTCACCAAGGTGGTTACATCAAACCCTACTTGTAGTGTCATCACATCCATTAAATAAGACTTTTATGGGTACTGAATGCTAACACTTAGAATCCCAGAGTCAAACATCAGATATTTGACATAGTGGTGAGAGGTTTGATGTGCTTTTAACTTAAATATGTTTTTGTTGGTATTTCTTCCTGATAAAGCCATAGAGTTTAAAAAAATTGAGATGACTAAATTAATTAATATTGAATTTCTATGTAAAAATCTCAAAGTACATAAATGGGCACTCTATATAAAACGTTGCTCATCTGGCATAAACTATTGATTTAGGAGCTGAGCCCTGGTGGCGTAGAGGTTCAGTGCAGGACTGTGGCCCATTGGCTTGGTGGTTCAAATCCAGCAGAAGCTTTCCAGGAGCAAGGCTGGGTAGCTCCCATGACCACCACCACCTCCCCAAAAAACAAACAAAAAAGCTATTTATTTGCTTAGTTATGAAGAAGTATTTTATATTTATGAATGAGTATGTGTGTATATGTTTGTATTTGTAAGCACAGAAACAAATCATTGCTTTATAGAAATTCTTTTAAACAGGAAATATTATCATGAGAAATACCTAGAATTATAAGATTCTGTTACTAAATATAGCATATGATTGGACTTAATTACTGATTATCAATTAACTTTGATTGTATTAGAACTTATCAAGTAAATAACCTTAGAGGGTTTCAAAAATATTTTATTAAAAATCAACAACTGTTTATCCCATTTGAAAACTCATTTCTACTATGCAATCTGTTTTACTAAGGATATTTCTCTGCTCTATACAAGCAAAAACATACCAAAGTTTCAGATTGCTTGCATCTAATAAGTTATGCTAGAAATAGGAAGCCATTTCTAAGAAGTCAGCAACTAGGCTATGAGGAAGAGAGGGAAACTCGATGGTGAAAGGTGTTTTTCAGTGACAGCGGGGTGAATGAGGCCAATCACAGCAGAACATATGGCATGAGCTTCAGAACCAGTTGTTCCATAAGATATTTGCAAAACAGTAAGCTCCACAAATAAATGGTAAATAGGTGCAACAAGTTTGAAACTCTTTAAGAGAGCCACAATAATGAGTTCCAAACAAAACAAAGCAACAACCAAGCCACGGTCATCGAACCCAATCATACTCACAGGGACCCTTTGCACAATTCCTGAACTGTGGCTCTCCAGGAGCTGACAGCTCCATCTCTCCCAGGAGAGGTGGCTAGTGGACTTTACCGCTGGTGGAGGCTGAGGCCAGCACTCTCACTAGTAACCCCCACTTCACCAGGTCTCCGTTCAAAGGCCTCCAGTTAGAAACACACAGATTTTTTAATATCTCTTTGAATAGTACATTTTTTGTTTTAAGGCATAACATACTGTCACCTCAGCACTCCATACTGATGTTTTCTAGAACATATCTGTGCTTCTAAGAAATATTATAAATACCTATTTTACTAGTGCCAAAGAACTAAGAGGAATTGCTATATTATATTAATGTGGCAACTTAAGTAGAGATGTATTTGCTGGCTATCTATATCTTTTTGATATAAAAAATTCTCAAAAGATAATAAATTTCAAGAAAAACCATCTTTATATAGTTATTGTTACTTGGTAGTAAGATAAGATAGATTTTGAACTTAAGTAGAGGTTACAGTATGTGTGATGAATTTCTTTTATACTAATCAATCATGTAGATACCATGTAATACATGTAGATGGTATACATTATAGTAGTACATGTAGTAGTACATTTGATACATTATCTCAAATTTGCAGTAAAGTATAATAATAAAGTAAACACAATTAGAGTTCTGAATTATGAATGAATTTTTAATCGATGCTTTTGTGTCCACTTTTTAAAGTGGAGGTTGCAGTGCACGCACATGATATAAAACAATGCATGAACCCCAAAGAAAAGCAACATATATAAATTATTTCCTTTGCTTATGATGACTTTTTATTTCTATTCCTATTTCCTTAATTATAATGATTAGTGTTTTATGTGTATTATAAATTATAACACTCAGGCTGTCTACTTCAAATCATTCCTGGAACAATGAGGTACAATAATTAGATAAATTAATTACTTATTAATTATTTTATGAACCTTGGCAGGTTAACTCCGCTAATGCATAAATTTTAATAAATATTTAGATGGCTAATGAACACTTCCATTTTTAAATAACAAAGCAATAAGGTGTAAAATTCATCCACACTAAGAAGGTATTTGAACAATATCATGCTTAATGCATGAAGAGTCTGAACATCAATCACTTGCTAAAAGGTATTTGGTATACCTGTTGATTGAGTTAAGAACAGCACACGAACAGAGAAGAAAAAGTAGTTTTCTAACAATGCCAACTATGTTAAGATGTCTTTAAACAATTTTGTGTTTGAGGTTCAATTAGTCTAATTTATTTTCATAAGTGTATTATATAATGCATTTCTCTGTTTTTTTCACTGATCTTCTTGAAAACTTTCTAAGCAAGATGAAATATGGATGATATATCCACCTTTAAAAAATCTTCCATCTCGCAAGATATATAGGCTAAATTGTATTTATTTACATTGCCATTTATCAGTTCAATGTTGGAGTCAAGGTACAGAGCCTACAGTTTCCAGTCCTGTATCTGTCTTTAGAGTGTTCAATTACTCACCAGAGACCAATGGCACATATTAAGAGTGATTTATTGTAAATCATTAGCTATTGTTCCATTATCCATTTATCCCAGTGAGAGCTTTTCCTATTTTGAAATTATTGCACCTCTCCCCTTCCCCTTGCTATATTTTTAAGGAAATGATCTATTGAAGATATCAGTAAATCACCCCAATTCAGGAGTTTGGGTAAGTACATTGTCCATAACATGTGTTAGTGTCATATTTCTCTTTAAGGCACTAGCAGTTCAGAAAAATTCCACTGCTTTTGTGTTGTTTACTATTTTAAGTGCTTCCATATGACTCATTGCTGAAGTGTTCATTTCTGAAGAAAACCATTGCCTCCCTTTGTTTTCTCCCATTTTATTTTCTATCCTGGCAAAACCTCTTTCTTTAGGGCTGCTGGCCTCCATGATGTCCTTGCTACCACCTCAGCTGAGGCTTCAGGTTGAAGCCAAGGTTTTAGAAAACCATTCCGTGTTGGACTATCATCCCTGATTTTTGACATTACCAGTCTGATCAGCAATTTCAACTGGGGGTGAAGTGGGGCAGCATGTGTTGTGAGGGTTCCATTCTAACCTCACGGCTGCGAGCTTAAAGCAGTCAGCAGGGACACAGAGGAAAGGCCTGTACAATGGGTTGGTGTGTTGAGGGATTTGTGATCCTTTCTAAAAACCACCCCGCTAAGGTTCTGTTTTGTGATCCCTGTAGTATCCTGCCACTTAAACTGAGAGACTTTATAAACTGTTGCATTTTTCATCTCTCCCTAGACAGTAGTATAAGGAACTCATATACTGGAAGTAGACTTGGGTTAAATATATTTATTATTTAAAATATAGGCATGTAAAATTGAATGAAAAGTGAAATATATTTGAATGCTGCTAAGTGAAAAGCATAGATCTACAACAATGAAAGAAAGTGGATCTGTCAAAAATCTTGCACAAAAAGCAGGACAATCAACACAGAGTTTGAGAACAATGGTGCTAAGTGTTGTAGGAAGTTTGCACAGGGTCTATTATGGATGGAAGTGGTCCGAGAGCGTCAGGAAGGGTACCTTGGCAGGCAGGAGGGCAAGGTTCACCATTATAGAATAACATGGCAGTGTGAACCCAGAGACATTTACTAAGGGAAATTGTATCAGCAATTATAGGATAGTGAAAGAAAACCCACAAAAATATGAGTTGCTAGAAACAGATCATCTGTAATGGTGAGTTTACGCATAAAGATACATATAGTAGTCTAATGCTGTAAATAAAACAACTAAAAAGTAGAAGTCAGCAGTATATAATTTCTATAGGTGTTATTTAGCAAACAGTATAATTAAAATATTTGAAAGTAGTCAAAACTGCAAAGTTACAACTGAATTTGGAGCACGGTGGAAACATGTTCAAACAAACCAAGGACACTTTAATACAAAGCCTACATGAAACATGAATTAAACTGGATTGAAATCAGGTGTTGACTTAATTTAACTCTGCCATGACACGTGTTGGGTTATGTTCAAATAGTCCAGGATTTGCATTTACACAGAGTAATCAAGACAGAGCAAGCAAGTAGGTTCTTCATTCTAATTCTCAGGGGGCAAAACACATGGCGCTAACATCAATTGGATCCTGTGATTTTACCACATGTAAACTAATTAAAGTGAGTATTTCCTAGATAAAGTATAACACAATAAAGCCTTTGTTGTTCAGATTTTCTGCATATGGAAATTGTTACAGTAAGGATACATAGGCAGGGTTTTGTTTACAGTTCAAAGATTTCATTATTTCTAAGCATAATGTCTGTTGAAAATAAAGGCCATGAAGGAAAGCAATCTAAATGCAGTGAGATGGGGCTCTGACCCATAGGTGCAGTGACAGGAGGTGCTTTTAAAAATGCAGAATCTCAGGCCCCATCAAATAAACACCAAAATTTTAACCAGGTGCCCACGTGGTTCTTACAGACACTGAGCTTTTGGAAGCATGAACAGGACTGCAAGGGGCAATGTTGCTATTCAGTCCCCTCCTGCAGTTAACTCTGCCTCTCAGCATATCCATGAAGTAGGCAGAATGAGTAGTTGGCATCATTGGCCAGGTCTTATGCCCGCCCCACAAGTGCCACTATGTTCAAGCCCACTATCATGGTCAATCCATTTGATGAAGATCCATCTCATTTTTACCGATCTCCTACGTTATAGCATATAGTACTAAAGGTTTATGTTAACCTTGAAATTTATAGTGTGAATCAATGTTTGTTCTAGTGAATCAATTGAAAATAATTTGAATAAAATATTAAAGAGAAATATCCAAATAAAGAACTTAAAAAAGTGGAGGTATTGGGCAATAAATTAAGAAGAGGTAGCAGTGTAGAAACATCTTAATATATATCTATATCTACATCCATGTCCATATCTCTATAGCTACATCTGTATCAGCTGTCCTCAACCTTTGGGCCACGACCCCTTAGGAGGTCAAATGAACTTTTCAAAGGGGTCACCCGATTCATAACAGTAGCAAAATGACAGTTATGAAGTAACAATGAAAATAATTTTATGTTTGGGGGTCACCACAACGTGACGAACTTGGTATTAAAGGGTCGTGCCATTAGGAAGGTTGAGAACCACTGATGTATATCTATATAATGACAGGTAGAGTTGAATTAAATAATAGATAGAAGTAATCATAGTTCACTATTAAATGCCTAAGACATGGGCTGGCAAATGGCATTCATTTAGTAGGAATATTAATTGAGTGAATAAAGTTTTCATATATCACTGTATAACACAAAGTAGCTTTGAATACATTATTTCATTCTGAATTCCACAGCATACCCATGAAGCAGGCAGAGGAGTAGTTGCCATCATTAGATAAATGCTTTCTACTTGTCTACTTTGTAATAATTCTTAAGATCAACAGGTATGGCAAAACCTTTTAGTACATGATTGATGTTAAGAATGTTCATGCATTAAAGATAACAGTTTCAATTGTATAAAGAGGACAATTTTTAAAAAGTATTGCTTTTGTTTAAAAAAGACTAAAATAGTCACTACATAAGGGTTATGTGCTCAGCTGTTTACCAGAGGTCAGGAATCTGAATCCACCATCTGTTCAGCAGGAGAAAGCGGTGGCAGTCAGATTTTGCAAAAATGTACAGCTTTGGACCATCTATGGGGTATATCTATTCTATGCCATCAGATCACTGTGAGTTAAAATTGACTTTTTACAATGTGTTCAACTTTGGGGGACTTATGTATGAAATTATGAATTTTTTAAAGTTAATTCATTTAGTTTAATTTATTTTGGCTTTTCTTGGGGGGTTGGGCATCACTGCCCTCTGGCGGGAATGGGAGGCCCAACCTTGCTTCTGGAGAGCTGCTGCTGGATTTGAACAGCCAAGCCAGTGGGCCACAGTCCCACATTCTATTTTGCAATTTATAGTCTACCTTGATACTTAAGATATTTAAAACAGGCATCATGGAAAATTAATTCACAGTATACAAACTAAGTTGGGACACTGTTATACTTTATCATTAATGAAATAGCTATGAAAACAACATGATGCCTTAGGTAACACAAGAAACTGGTGGACATACCACACAACTTTTGTTCCTCATTCCCATACATATGGGCATTTCATTTCAATACAATCCCATAAAGGATTGTGTGCTTGAAAATAACAAATGTAGATAAAACCAGCACCTAAAGTCACATATTCTGATTAAAAATTGAAAGAATTATTTTCTGGGGGCAAATGGCATTTTTAAATTCAAATCTGACATACAATATCATCTGTTAACTTACACAAAACATGTTTGTTAGTATTGACTGTCCATGTAAATCTGGAATACATTTTTAGCATAACTGTCCTCTAAAATACAGCTTGCTTATATTAGAGAAGTAAAAACTGGGATTCTCATGGTAGACAAAGAACAGAAGTATTTAAAGAAATCATTATTGCTTTACTTTATTGGATAAATATTTAACTCATGCAAAAGCATAATGAATTATAATTTTTATTACATGAACAATCCTTTCTTAAGGGATTGAGACTTATTTTCTATTGTTGAGGAAAGAAATATGTAAATTGACTAAGGAAAGATCTTTATTTTTTAATTATTGTTGAATCTCATTCTCATAAAACCTTCATTTTGTGTTTGCATAAAGTAATCATATGCAAAAGAAATTAGATGACTACTTTGCAGGATATATTTGATTTTCTATTTAGCTATTAGTTCTTATGCTACAAATGCCTAAAAACCCATAGTTTTAAAACCATTGTACACTAGTCTCTGGAGTAAAGTAGACTGGGCCACATGCAGAATTGCAAATTGTTTTGAATTCTATTGGCTTAATTGTTTTAGGGATTATATTTATGACAATGGAGAAGCACTTTTGATTTCTCAAAGTGTCCAATAACCTAATATAATAATATTGATAATAATTTCTACCAATTATCATAATATGTAGGATGCACTAGGTTCTGAGTTGGGCACTTTCACAAAATATCTCCATTATTTAAGTAACCATTTACACAAACATTACTGTCCCCCCCCAAACAAAAGACACAGCATTGCTGTTTTTGTTACCTGCAGCAGAGGATGATGAAACACTGACCAGTGAGGCTCATTACTGTCCTACCATCTTAGTGCTATCAACACACCGGCAACTGCATAATGGAAGTTTGTAAAATTGACAACTTCTACATTGTAAATGATTTTTTCAATGTCAAAATTAGTATAATTATTTGACAGATGAGATGAACTACCCTGGTTGGAATACACAGAAATCAAAGTGACCATACCCATGCAATTAAGGCAGTAGAGAAACTCAATGTCATCAGTCAGAATAAGGCTAGAGAAAACACCACCAATTGGTCAGACATTGAAATGAGATAATTAAAACAAATTCATGAATGCACAACCTTAAGTAAATGCTCCTTGAATTTAGAATAGACCTGGAGAATTAAACACCGATGACAGAAAATTAAAAGGTCATGAAAAAGGAAATAAATACCAAGATGCATGTCAGAAAAGACTGATGAAGTAATGGAACTAAACAGAAAACTGCAAAGGAAAACTCACAGGCACATGACATGCCACCGTCTGAAGATAGAAGAGTCAATGGGAAGTATGCATGACATTTCTCAAGATGAAGGAATAGCATAAAAATACCAACACTCAATTTATAATAGAGAAATATGCTATGGGCAGAAAAGCAGCAATAGAAGAGGGATTAAAGGATCGGCGGAGGAGAATGAGGAGGGGGCGAAAGAACAACAAGAGACAGTCACTGTATCAAGAAGTATTGAGGCATGTGATAAAGAATTAATTCATATTCAGGAGGTGGCATATGTTAAAAAATTAATTCATATTCAGGAGATGGCATATGATAAAGAAGTAATGGTGAAGAAGGAAGAAGTAGAGAAAGCACTGAAGGCATCATGATGAAAACCAAGGCTCCAGAAATGATTGGAATATCAAAAGACAATGTTTCAACATACCTGTGCAGCACTGGCCCCACTAACTTGTCTCTGAGAAGAAAGTGAGAAGACAGTAAACTGGCCAACCAGCTTGAAATGACATAATCAAAGAATAAGAATGCACACCTGTTCAAAGAAATGCCCATCCAATGGTATACTGAAATTATATGAAAGTATTATTAAAATATACTGTGTAAGTAAAATTATGCTTTAAAAAACCTAAAAAAGAAAAAACTCCTCAAACTGGACTAATAAGAAACATCATGAAAAACAAAGGAAATACTGAAGCAGTAAAAAATAAGTTAAGTGCAACCTTTACCCCATGCACCCACAGCATTTATTTTGCCAATCACATCACTTTTGTGAGTAAAAGGGATAGAGCTTCCAGAAGAGCAGCGTACTGAACCAAAAGACTCTCCTGGAGAGAGTGGGGTTTACGCTCACCCTGTGGAACTGTGGAGCCTACTTCTTTCTGCTGTGCACAGGGCAGCTCTGAATCACAACCTGACAACGGTGACAATGGCTACTATTCTCCTTCACATGAAGAACTCGCACATAGTCCAAGCGATATTTGTTTGAAGATAATAATGGAATACAACATAGTTTAAAATCAGGAAAGATCTGTCTCAGGGTTGTATCTTTTCCCCATTTTTATTCATTCCATTTGCTTAGCAAATATTTCAAGAAACAGGGTCATGTGAAGAACAACTCAGCATCAGAATTGATGGCAGATCTACTTAGAACCCATTGATCCATAGATGACACGTTTTCCGAAAGTGAAAAAGCTTTGAAGCACTTACTGATAAAGATCCAAGATGACATCCTTCATTATGGATTATATCCCAACAGAAGAAAGCAAAAAATCCTCAGAGCTGAGCCAAGAGGGAGCATCCTCATAAAAAATATAAAATATTTAAATCGTCATGGATTTAATTTTAACCGAGTGACAATAAACACCCATAAATATTGTTATTGCTGTTGTGTGGTGCTCTTGAATCCGTTACAACTCATAGCAACCTTATGCACAAAGCAGGAAACACTGCTCAGCGCTGTGACATGCTCACACTATTCCTGTTCCTGAGCCCAGCATTGCAATCGTGGTGTTGTGGCCATCACACTGAGGGCCTTAAGGACATTCTTTTTCACTGCTCCATCCACCGTCTAAGTCAGGATGTTCTCCTCCAGGCACTGGTCTTCCCTTGCCACCTGTCCAAAGAATCTCAGAGGGAGCCTTGCCATCATTCCCTGTAAGGAACATTTTCATAGGACTTACAGTTTGGAAGCAGTTGCCAGAAAGTGAAATGAAATATTGCGTTGTGCAAATTTGTTGCAAAAGACTGCTTTCAATGTTAAAAGGCACAGTCTTCACTGTGAAGACTAAGATGCTCATGATCCCAGTCATACCATTTACAATCACATCATATGAATACAAAAGATATACAACAAAGAAAGAAGATATAAGCAGAATTGACTCTTTGACTCATACCATTGGTGAAGAATATTGAATTAACCATGGCCTTCCAGAAGAACAAACACATTTATGTTGGAAGAGTGTTCCTTAGAAGTGAAATGAGCTTACTGAGGGCGAGTCACACCACTCTAGGTCCAGTCAACATCCACACCCGGCCTGGGGTTTCGTATAGCCCTACCACTCCACTGGAATTATCCTTCAGTTAAATTGAGTTCCCCATAGCTATCCCCAACGGCACATACCACCTCTTACTGTTGCTGATTTTCAAGTTACCTCAGCACCTACCTATACAGCAGCTGCACCTTCTTCCATAGCAGGCCAAAGGTAGCCCTGGTAAACACCACTGCCAATCACATTGCAAGAGTAGGCAAGGCCCCTTTGTTTCTTAGGAATATGGTGCCTACCTCTTCAAAATCATCATGTAAACTCCCAATAAGTAAACAAGAAAGACAAAGATCATTGACAGAACTAATAACACTCACAAGAATCTGCTGTGGACCTACCACAAAAATAAATTTTCAGAAGGCTCTTTGGGGGCAGTACAGGAGATGAGGAAAGTTATGCAAAGTAAAGATGCAGTGATGGGGGGGTGGGGATGAAAGCCACTATATTGGGTATGAAGTCCATGCACAAAGGAACTAACAGGGGAAGTAGTCGAAGCTTCACACAAGATCACCAATCTCACAAAAAGAATAGAGGAGGCTGAGAGCCAGATAAGTGATCTTGAAGATGATTAAGCAGACCTCAGCAAATGGGAAAGGTGATCAAACAAAATTACAAAAGAAGTGGAAGAAAACCTGAGATCAATGACAGATGTGATAAAAAGGAACAACATGCGAATTATTGGCCTACTGAAACAAGACTCAGTGAAGAAATCAACAGCTAAATTAACAAGGGAATTTATGAAAGAAAACTTCCCCACCCTAATGAATGAGAATTAGTCACTCATAAAGGAAGCAGAGAGGATGCCAAGTAGACTAAACCCCAAGAAGAAATCATCAAGGCATATATTATTATGCCTTTAAATTATCCAACTTTGAGGAAAAAGAGAAGTGAGATGAGACCTCTTCTCATGTATTTGTACATGGCATTGTGAAGGGCCTGTTCACTGTTCTATGATAGTGAAGACTCTCATGGACAGTAATGCAAAGGATGATTAAAAGAAAAGCCTTTAACAACAAATTGATACCATGGCTGCAAAAATGACGTAAAGCACAGCACTTGTGAGGATGGTGCAGGATTTGGCAATGCTTTGTAGAACCACTCTGTCCTCTAGGATCTTGACAAATCAAAATCGACTTGATTGCAGTGGGTTTCTGTTTGCCTTTTGTGTCTATCTGAATGCTCTTGTTAGGTCCCGTACTGGTCAGCCCTTATTATTGATGCCAACTTTGAGTCCATTGTTAATCTATTTGATTGGGGGTTTCCCTCTTTTAAATTGACCCTCTACAGAGCATGACGTTCTCCTATGGGAAATGGTTCCCATAGGAACCATTAACATGTCCAAAGTAAATGAGTTTCAATATCTTCCTGTTGAAAGAACATTCTTGTTATGTTTGATTTTGGATTCATTCAAAAGCATGGCTCAAAGTAGGTGCCCCTTAGTCCTCCAGGTGCTATTTTGCTTTTTAAGATATCAAAAAGACCTTTGTCGTAGGTTTGTTCAATGCAATATGTCATTCATTTCTTCATGGCTAAGTCTATTGCGGTTCCAACTATAATGGATTCTTTGACAACTTCAGTCTTTTCTCCATCATTATATTGCTATTGTTCCAGTAGTGAGGACTCTTATTGATTTGTAACCCACACTGACAACTGTGATCTTCTATTAATTAAATGAGGTAGTAAAAGCAACAGAACAGAAAATAGTCTGGCTTCTTCTATTTGAGTCTTTTCTTCTCTAACACTTTAATTGAGAGTAATTGTGTAGACCACAAAGAAGTTTTCCTTCATGAAGAGATGTGCAAAAATATACTGAGGAAGAGTTAACTGATGTGTTTAACAAAGTGCTCCCTAGTCAGGGGTGACACGATTAAAAAAATACCTTTAAAAAGGCATATACAGCTTAAAAAGGAACCCTGGTGAACCAGTAAAAACTAAATGTGCTTGGCTAAAAGCAAAATGTTGGTGGGTCAAGTACAACAGCCACTCTGCAGGAGAACATAGTTAGCAATCTGTTCCTGCAAAGACTGTAGCTTAGAAAACTCCATGAGGACAGTTCTGACTTGTCCTGCAGGCTCACAATGAACCATGAGAGTCTACATTTGCTTCTATTCTGACTCACAGGGATCATGTATGATACAGTAGAACTTCTACTCCTGGTGTTCAAGGAGGGTTTACTGGGTTGTAAAGCTTTACAGGAAAAGGCTGCCTCATCTTGGCCCTGCAGAATGGCTGGCTGTTGTTCATAGCTAACTTTTCAGGCAGCAGTAGAATGCTTAAGCATTATATTACCGGGTCTCTTTCCATCACCAGCATCATGATAATGGAAATCAGGTGTGAAACAGGTTAGAGACAGTCTCAGCTTAGAAGAAAGGATGTGGAATGATGTCGGAATTATTCAGGCTTCTAGGTCTCTCTGATTCAAATTCTATTTAATTCTAAACTTAAATTTGACAATTCTTCAATGGGATGTTTAAAACATTACATAAATTACACAAACATAACGAGATGCAGTTTTAAAACAATGATCATACCATGGTGGTGGTGGCAGGGGGGAGAATCTGCAAATACTAAATATTTTGCGTCATATTAAAATAGTTTATATAAATCTAGAACTAATAGAGTTGAATTGGCAATCCAATAAATGGAATTTTATATCATGTTTGTTATCAGCTAAATAATTCATTATTCCATTTTATACACACACTTTTTAATTAACTTACAGACTCAGAGGTAAGACGGTGCTAATCCATTCATTTCCCCAAACCAACACACACACACACACATATATAATGTGTGGGAGTGTAAGTGCAAGCGGTTAGCAGTTTCCTTCGAAGGAATTTTGAATCAGGGGAGAAAGCAGCTGTTTGAAGTTCTCTACCTCCAACTGGAGATTCAGATTGCATGGTGATTAGTGACACCTGTTTTCAACTAGCCTTTTCTTGAAACAGCAACACATGAGTTTGGCTAGAGACTTCTGTCTGGTATTCTGTTTTACTCTCTTAAAAACCACCTCTTTTTTTTTCAAAGTCAGATATTTCTGTTGAACCATGCTGTGCCACCCCCCACCCCCATCCCACCTGAACACTAAGTGTGCTCAAGGTGATCACATACTAATTAATAAAATGAAAGAGGGAGATAATATTTTCAAAAATTTAAAATCGATTTTGGTATTCTCAAAAATATTTCAAGAATTGTTTAATTAAGGATTCACCTGAAACAGACATTGCAGCCTGACCCATCAATATGGAATACTATGCAAATCCCAGGACATGGCTGACCACACAGAAGAACCCCTTTACCCTACAAGATGTCAGGAGTTGGGATGGATTGACGTAATTATGTAGCTGGTTCCATGTGACCATTGTGTGGATTAGAATTCTGAGACTCCGGGGAAGTGGCTTATGTAAGATCACATTGCTGGAGAGCAGCAGGGCTGAAGCAAGAGCATGAGTTCAAGTTCCAAATGCATTGTCTCTTCTAGGCCATTGGCAGCCCCTCCACTCTCACTGCAGTCCTAATTCATTCCCAGGCTTTCAATACTTCCTTTCCTTTAGTAACTCGAGCACTGGGAGATGAGTAAAGGGATTCAGAGTCCCCCAGTCCCACTGACTCCAAAGCCTATATCTGACACAAGAGGAAATTAGGGCTCAACAAAAAGAAATGACTTCTCTGATTAGTTAGTAATGATAGCGCACACTCCAGATGGCCTAATGTCAGGACAGCTGATGACTTTTCAATATCCCTTGCTACATCTCAAACACATGCACACACCAAAAACCAATATAACCTCTCTCCATTCTTTGCCATGAGAAACAGATGTTTCAGAAACTCCACTTACTATTTTTGGTTTTGCCAGATACATGACTGCTTCTCATTTTTCTGTGTAAATCTACTGAACATATCAGTGGAGCTGACTTGAGTGGACTCTATATTTCGGTGCTGTGTAATATTCTGATGTTTCCTCATGTAAACTTAAACCCACACAATGCCCATACTGTTTTTCAGATACTAGGTAATCAACCTCAAGTCAGTATAAATATGTACTTGTTTTGTCCCCTAAAAATCCTAACTACCTGCTCCCAAATGGTCCACATCATGGAAATAATTCACCACAGGACAGAAGCTGTCATGTAATGAGAAGGAATTGACATTTCAAAAGATACGGGCTCTTTATCAAATGTATTCTGACTTTTGAGAGATCACCAGATGGACCTTTATGGTTAGATTGCAGTGACAGGTTAATGGTTAGTATTGACATGGGAGAGGATGATATGATGTGGGAAAAGTGTCGCTCTAGAAAATGGAGAATAAGAAACAAGAGGACAAATTCTAATTCTAACTTTTCTAATTATTTGTCCTGATTCCAGCAAATTGCTTAGCCTGTGTTGCAATTTCTTCATTTCTAAGACGAAAAAGTTCACTCATCATTTAACATACTCCCTGGCTTTAACACTTTGAAATTTGAAAGTGCAAATGTAATTTAAATATAAATTATATACAAACCATTTGCTATTTAATTGTTTGCCTTATACAAAGCATAGCTCAAGAGCTCTGATCTATTTTTAGCACTCGTGGAAATAATGTGATGTGTTCTTAATTCCCACCACCTGCCAGTTTGTTGTATTGTGGGGACTTGCATCTACTATGATGCCAGAATCAATGTGTGATAGATTCAGACAAAGCATCCATAGGCGATATAATCCATGACCAGTCATTCAAATGACAGCAGGGTCACTCATAATGGACCAGATTCACAAAGCTTCCAGACAAACACAGAGCAGGAAGACAGGGCCAGCCATCAATTTTTAAAAATCACCAGTGAAAACCTTCTGATCAAAGAGGAGATTGTTTGACGGAATCCTAGAAGATGAGACCCAACATTGAAAGCACTCAAACGACACAGTAGCTGCAGTTATTACTCACAGGGACTATCATGGAAACCACGTAAGACTACGTGGTGTTTTGTTCTGTTGTCTGTGGAATCTCCATGAATCAGATCTAACTTGAGGGTTACTAACAATAACAAACACAATCCTTAATTCACCTAGAAAACTCAGGGGCAACAGGGAAATGGGCAGGTTTATTTATACACGTTGCTTTTATATACACACTACACTCCATTTAATTAGAAACGATGCACATGTGTTCATGCAATCAAAGCTTTTCTCACTACAATTACTTAGTGTATGATATCTTTAATATTTTTAAATTAGAAATATAATTTAATGGACAATGATGGCTGTGGCCAACATACATTATGGTATAGTATACTGAGCCCCTATCAGTCAAAAATCTGTATACTAGTTTGACCACGGAGAACCATTTTCCCCAAAGTGAGAAACAATAACCATTATAATGAAAGAGTGTGAAGCCTTGGTCTGATCCTCAAGAAGTAGTAAGAAAATCTCAGCTCCTTGGGGAATTTCTGGAGAATGAAGGATATTGCTTGATGGTACAGAGCACTAGAGATTTCAAGGGCGCTTATCGGAAGAGGGTTAGATAAATCAATGCGATTTTAGTTGATGAAATGACTTGAGGTCACATCAGACCCCCACTCCCCTCCCACCACTCAAGGGGAAGGAAAAGCCAACTCTTCTTCTGTGCAAGGATATTTCCTATGAGACAGAGGTCAGACATGACTCTACCTTCCATCTTTCTCTATCCTATTCTGAAGACAGCTGCCCCTTCCAGAGCACTCTGTTTCCCTGCCAGGTTCAATAATTCATTTAAATGCCTACAAAGAGTCCATCGAAAAGACTCAAGATTATGGGGTTTTATTGATAAGGTTTTATGCTCCTGTAAAGAGTTTCCGTCTCCATAACCAACAGGCTCAGTTCTACCCTGTAATATAGGGTCACCAAGAGTCAGAATTGATTTAGTGAGAGTAGGTTTGAGTTTTGTTTTGATTAACAAAGTTAATAGTTTGGATCAAGTCAGCATCAGAAACAATAATGGATATAGTGTGCCTGTAACTTCACTTCTCAGTCATCTGGCTTTCAGTCTCCCAACCCTGTGGTCCTCTGCTCTCCACTCTGTTTGTGTTTAACAAAGTTTCTTTATTAAACAGATAACCACCACTTTCTGCAAGCTAGCCTTCTGCCTCAAGACATTCAAGGCAGACATTGTGTGGACTGGAAAGCCACCAACTCTTTCTTGCTGCCCCGGATCCTTCTTTATGGGGTCTCCTCCTCCCACCTTTCAACACAGGGATCCGGGACAAACTTAGTCTCCCTTGCTGGTCCTGGGATTCCCTCTCTTCCAGAGTCTGAGATTTATCCCAGAGCAATGACACAATTGACCTCTCCTCTCCACAGAATTTACTATCTATACCTTATTCCCATGCTACCACTTGGCCATTAGGTGAGAGTTAAATAGACCAGTGTCAGAAGAGCCATATCAATTCATCCAACTTTACTATGGTGGGCAGAGGCAACCTTGGAAATACCAATGTGCAGGTGCCACAGCAGGTCCACAACATTAAGTGTAACTAGAATCCTTACAATACGAGGACCTCCTGAATGCTGAAGGAAATTTGTGTCTTATATTAAGGAGCATGTTGATATTCTCCTGAAGGTTACCGCTCAACATCCTCTTTTCAGTAGCACACATTCCTCATATTAACTTTCAAAGGGAGACATTAAATGATGAGGGCCATACATAGATAAACCGTGTTTGCCCCATGGAATAGAATTATTCATGCAACTTCCTTTGTCAATTGTAGGTCTCTTTATGATAGAAGCCGAAGCTCTGATTGTACAGTGGTCTACATATTGGACAGTAGCTGAAGGTCATCAGTTCAAAACCTTCACCAGCTCCACAGGAGAAAGATGAAGCTTTGATTTCTACTCTTGTAAGAAGTTACAGTGTCAGGGACCCACAGGGTGAATTCTGTACTGTCCTATAGGGTCTACATGAATAAAAATGGACATGATGCTAGTGAGGGTTATAGAAATTTTAATAAATCCTTTCTTTGCTTTTGCAGTGCAATGTTTTAATTCAGTTTGTTTTTAAAAGATCATTTTTGGGGGACTTTCAGTTCTTAAGACAATTCATACATCATTGTATCCAGCACACTTCTGCATATGTTACCATTATTATTTCCCAAACATTTACTTTCCACTTGAGTCTTTGGTATCAGCTCCACATTTTTCAATACCTCTCCCCTCACATCCTCATGACCCCTTGATAAATTAGAAATTATTTTTATTTTCATATCTTACACCAACCACTGTGCCCATCCCCCACGGTTTCTCTCATTCATCCTACTCAGTGTGTGTGTTTGTATGTGTGTGTGTGTGTGGGGTGTTAGGTGTTGATCATTAATTCACTTTTAATAGTTCACACTTACTGACATATTTGAATGTGTATATATATATATATGAATGTATGTATATTTGCTACTTCAACACAATCTGTGTTATGTTTGGTGAAAAATACTGGGGATATAATCCCAACCTAGAATTTACTGGAAGGAAACAGAGAAGTAAGAGGATAATTAAGCTTTACAGGAATAGTCAGTTAGTTATTAGCATGATTATAGATGATGGTGTTACATGAGTATTTCTATAGACTATGACAAGATGATACTTAAGAAATATGAAATAGCTAAATTTAGCTATAAAAGCAGGTTTGTAAAATGAACGCAAGTCCACAGAGAAAAGGAAGGTGTTAATATGAGTGTGACCACTCTTGGTTGCTCTAACTCCTTTTGCTTCTCTGATTCTGGTTCTTCTTTAGAGACAACTTTTACTCCTTTTTAAAATGTCTCCTTCAGAGAAGCAATTGGTCCTTGTCTACTTGTTCTTGGTCCTTGTCTACTGGAAAGCAGAAATTTCTGCTACGATGCAGGTAAATCAAACCCTCGTCACAAGCTTCTCCTCCTGTCTCCTGCTGCGTGAAATCGCTCCTTGACTTAGAAGGCATAATCACCTCTCTCTGGATGAGTACCACGAACCCATTTGTGTAAGTACATGCCATTATCATTGTGATGCTTATTTTCCCCCTCTCCCTCTCATTATATGATTCATTTTATTAACTGCTTCAGTAAAAAATAAATCATGATATATTTTAGCAACTAACCAATTTCCTTGCTGGTATCTAAAGAACAGAGATTATATATCCATCCACGGATTATTCTTCATTTTTCATCTCTCAGAGCACTAGTGAGATTCAGCTGTGTCCCACCCGTTCAGCCAAACCAATACTGAATTTATATTTGTTGAGTTAGGTAGCCAGTTGTTAAAATGGCATTTATAATCAGGGTTCCATCTCAGGTGGAGAGCCAGGTCGTCACCTGATGTGGAAATCACAAATTTACATTCCTTACTCTTTTTTAATGTTCATCTGCCAAAGATGTATTGCTAAGTGCCTGCTGCATAAGTATAAAAAATTAGACAGAAATAAGCTTATATTATTTATGTATTTCATATTACTCATTATACTTTTCATGAAATATTGCATTTTAAATTTCTTTGCATTTGCTACTTCAGTTGAAAAACAACACAGAGAACAAAAAAAGAGAAAAAGCTGGCTAAGGACAAATCACACAGCTGATCCGATATTAAGAGCAATGGGCGTTGCAAGTGAGGATGCCAATCAAGAAGCAATACGGGAGCATCTTAACTGCTTTATTGGCTTTTGCTAGGTATTACTTGTTCTTTCTTCAGTATTCAAATTAAATAAAAAACACAATCTGGGTTTGTGAACATCTATCAAGGTATTAACTGTGTAAAGTAATAGGCTACCTTTCGGTGTATCTCTCTCTTTTATTTTTTATACTTAAAATGGTCCTGACAGGAATGAGCCAGTTATTAAATTATTTGAATCTCACCAAGCTCTCAGAGTTTTCAATCAACACTGATGGTGCTCGAATATACTATGAAGCTAATATACCACGCAGATCCCACTTATATTTCCATAATATAAAGCCTACAGCTACTGAATGACTATTACTGTTAGTATGACTGTGACATTTCTCAGAAGCACCACTCAGTCCTTGGCCAACAACCTGCCCTGCACAGAGTAGACCTCTCAACTCAGGCCTGGCCTTTCTTTCCTTAGGGAGGAAGCAACTCCCCTACAACTCAGTCGTGAGAGAGGTCTATCAGGATGAAGGCTCTTCTATTTATTGCTGAACTACTCCTAGTGTTCCTCAGGACAAGCACTCTGTATGGATTCTATGCTTGTGAGTACTATGGAATCATGGGTTCCAGATCAAAGGGCCCTGGAGAATAGACTTATAACTCTAAGATGTAGAACAAACCTCTTGATAATCCCATCAATTTCTTATGTGAGCCTGACCAAAACTCAATTTTCTTATCTGCAAAACAAGTACAACCGTCTTAAATCTGACCTCACCCCACTTTATTCATTGAATTCTCTTTATAACATGGTGGAAAAATAGTTTAAACAAAACAAATCAGGGGGAAAATATACCCTTAACTATATGACAAAATCCCCAGTACTGCAAATGGTAAAAATTATATATGCTTGGGGTTTTGTGATCGTAATCCCTGCAATCTCTTGGCAACAGCACAATCCAACCTAAATGGTTAGTATATCAAAATATCTATTCATCACTTACATTCTTTAACCCTCTTCTTTTACATTCTGACATTTCCAGTATAGATAATTGGCATTCTGTTGTTTCAACTTAAAGACCTTCATAAAGATCTGTGGTATCTCCTTCAACACCCATTGCATAGCCTTGAAGGGCAGCACCGTGGCTTCCTGTGCATGGATCTGCCTGGAATCTGAAGAGACAGTAAAACTCCCCAGTAATGGCTTAGCACCACAGCCGATTGTAGATAGAACACTCCCACCCTGAAGTTGTTAATTTTAACAACTTCAAAAGCAACTAAAAATAGTTAACGAAAAAAAAAAAAAGATCCTTCCCAAATTGGAGCATATGGCTTAATGAAACAGCTATGAAACTGTACCAAAATAAATGTAAGAAGTCCACTATACTTTTTTTCTTTTGATGCTTCAAGAATTTGGAAATAATGTAATTTTATGACCATTAAAAGTGTGTTGCACCAGTGTTTGTAATTTTGGAGAAAATGTCTTCACCTCAAATTCACCCTAAACTTACTACAACAAATTGTCTCAAGTTATAACGATAGAAATATTTTATTATAACTTATAGAATAATTTCCCCAAATACTGGAATGGAGTAAGCAATTCATCTATGCAAGCTATCTCCTATACAGATATAGTGATACAGTTATGAATTTATTCTTAATATTTCCCATTTTTTCCATCAACTATTCCTTCCCTTTAATTTTTATACTCATAAGTGGAGGCCTTCACAGCTTATGAATCAAAAGGAAATTTCTAAAGTGTAAATACAACATACTACCACATTTGATTGACTCAAGACTTCCTTCTTGAGCTTAGTTAATATACCACACTTCTATTATCATAATATAAAGCCTACGGCTACTAGATGAATATTACTGTTATTATGAGAATTAAAATTTAATATCCTTCTAGCTAATTAATATTTAATATTATGCAGAGGGTATTAATAAATTAAATAAATTCTCAATAATTTTATCATTAATATCGTATATCCCTTTCATTGAGTGCTTAGGATATTATTCTCCCCTGAAGCTCAGATAGGACTGAAATTAGGTACCATGGGGAATTTGATAGATTTTGTGTGATAGCCAGCTTAGTCCTGCAGACCTAAGTTAAGCGCAAATCAAAATGGGAATTTAATTTCTCTACAAATAATCTAGAAACTATTGACATTATGTTTTAACCTACAGAGACAATATGGGAAATTATATCACTCATTCACTCATTCATTCTTTTTAAAATAATTTTCTCACTTAGGACAGTGTTCTGCCAATCAGTCGACACTGACTTGATGGCAGTGAGTTTGAAATTTTTTAAGTATTACAAATGTTTTATCTATAAGGTTGAAGAAGGTATCCTCCATCATTTCAATGGAATTTACAGGGTAGAGATGGGAGCTATCCGAAAAGAAAACGCTGAGGGTAGAAGATTTGAGGTAAGAATAGAATCATGATATGAGCAAGTTTAAAGTTAGGATAGTGTTTTGAAGTCCAAGTAGTTTAGTATCTCCACTATACTGATACTTTAAATATCGGTCTTCCTCTTCATGTAAATTTTATGATCCCAATCTTTATATGAAACCTTTTTTTCAGGATACAGTAGGAAAAGGAATCCATGAAGTGGCTATGAAAGAGTCCATGACTCTTACTGAAGTAGACATTTCTTGGCAAGACTCATGACATGCCTTGAGCACTTCTATAACAACACCTATTAGTTCTCTGATAACACAAGGATTGATATCTCCTCAAAGTCAATGAAGGAACATTATTTGAATGAGTAACACAAAGTACTTGCTGTCTCATGAAAGCTAGTTAATGGAAATGCAGTGGATGTCAGACCCACACACAACCATCAAGTTCAATCTACTCAGAACAAGTCTATAGGGTTGTATAGAACCGCTCCAGAGACTGGAGATATTTTTGGAAGCAGACATTCTTCTATAGAGAAGCTGGCGAGTTTGCATGATCGATGCTGTTGTTATTGTTGCTACTGTCGATGCTTCACCCACAATGGTTCTTTGAATGAATAAGTGGTAGGCCCAAAATTAAGATTTCAATATTTTCTAGAATTAATTTTATAGCTTTTAGATGAAAAAATGTAAGTTATGAAGGAAAAGACCAACAGTTAAATGTTTTCAAAAGCCTTAAATTTTAAGAATAACCAAACAATTGATTTAAGTCATTCATAAACTCCACAAAAAATGTAGGAGGAAAATGTAAGCTTCAGAGATGATTGAGTCAAGTATATAATGTGAGCACTGGAGCTGTTTTTTTTTTCTTCACCTGAAGGTAACTAGTTATATAAAGGAAGCCCTGGTGATATAGTGGTTAAAATGTTAGACCCAAACTAAAAGTTCAGTAGTTTCAATAGACCAGCCACTCCATGGGAGACAAATAGGACAGTCTTTTCTCATAAATACCTTAGCCTTAGAAATCCAATAGTGCAGTTCTACTCTATTATATAAGCTCATCATGAATCAAAATCGATGTGAAAGAAATTGGTTTGATGATATAAAATTCAGACCAGATATGTTCAGACCCAGTATTTTCCCCTTGTTGTTATTGGTGTCAAGTGCCATTGGGTTGGTTCCTGCTTTATTTTTAAATTCCTAAATTTCTACTCTGGAGTAAGCACTAGATTACTAAACACCGTTCTGTGGCTGAAAACTTCCAGTCACTTGCTCCAGGGGAGAAAGATGAAGATATCTGTTTCTGAAAAGAATAATAACCTTGGAAACCATTTTTTTTGGTTGCAGTGGGAGAAAGACAAGGCTTTCTATTCCCCTAAAGAATTAGAGTCTTGGGCTGAGCCCCGGTGGTGTAGTGGTTGAATGTGGGACTGTGGCACACTGGTTTGGCAGTTGAAATCCAGCAGCAGCAAAGCTGGGTAGCTTCCACGACTATCAGAGGGTAGTGATGCCTCCCCCCAAAAAAAGAAAAAAAAAGAATTACAGTCTTAGAAACAATACAGAGACACTTCTCACTCTGTCCTATAAGATGGCTGTGGCTTGGAATAGACTTGATGGCAATGGGTATGAGTTTTTATTTTTGATTTTAATCAGTATGCTGAACAAGTAATTAGAGAAGCTGGATTATGTGAAGAAGAATGCAGTCCTGTGGTTAGATAAAGATTTATTCACAACCCATGATATGCAGGTGACACAACCTTGCTTGCTGAACGTGAGGACAGGAAGCATTTGCTGATGAAAATCAAGCATTTCAAAGTATTGTATGAATTACCACTCAATGTAAAGAAGGTGAAAATCCTCACTGCTGGATCAGTAGGCAGCATCAGGACAAATGGAGAAAAGATTGCAAGCTTGTACCCACTGTCAAGGCTCATGGAAGCAGCAGTCAAGAACTCTGATGGGTGAACCGGCTGCACAAGACAGCTTTAGAGCATTGAAAAGTAAGGTTGATACTCTGAGGACTGGGATGCACCATCACAAACAATGGTGTTTTCAATGGGCGCATCTGTGTGAGTATTGGACATTGAACTAGGAAGACCATAGAATAATTGACACATTTGAATTGCGGGGCTCGCAAAATATTTTGAACATACTATTAACTGTCAAGGGCACAAACAAATCTGTCTTGGAGGAAGGACAACTAGAATATCCCCTTGAAGCAAGGATGGCAAGCTTTCATCTCACCTACTTTGGACATGTTAGCAGGAGAGACCAGTTCCTGGAGGACATCATGTAAGTAAAGTAAGGGCAGCAAATAAAGAATAGCCTTGACAAGCCTGGCTGAAAAAATAAAAAGATTGGATTGATAGATTCACAAGATAGATTGGCTGAATGGATTGACTGAATGCAAAATATGTTCACATTTCACAATTTTGAGGATAATTCATGACTGAGTGGCATTTTGCTCTGTTGTACATAGGGACATTACGAGTTAGAACCAACTCAAAGACACCTAACTATAGCACAACATCAAGGATCAATGATAACTCAATGGCAGTAAATTTTAAATTTAATCTAGGAGTCCTTGAATAGGGGAAATGAAATTTAACTTACCCAGAACTCCTTACATGAAAGATCTGCCCTGTTAACCTATGTTCCTGAGCATACTTCTGATAGTTACATAACCTGTGTTCAATTTAAGAGGCTTAAGGAGGTGAAGGGGTGGAGTTTGGCCTGTCAATCCTATTGCAGTTTGATGACCTCATTTAGAGTGTTAAGGAGATAAATAGCTTGCTGGAAGCAGGACAGAGGTTTACTCCTTGGGAGACATTGCAGCTGACAAAACACATGAAACTCTACTAGTGCCCTGCGCTGAAAGAACCATGTGGAGACCCCTTCTAGCACTGAGATGTTTACAATGCCACTGGATCCACAAAATTTCCCACTCATTGGCCTATGATCTTCCTGTATTTGGCACCATTACATGTATTTCTTGAATATGCAGAAGACTTTATAGCTTAGAATGGGACGTATGGGCTAATATCGGGTTTAAGATTGGGCGGGGATATTTTCTTAACATTCAATTGCTCTTGTATATAGAGCTTTTATACATTTAAGAGTGTTCATGAATTTAATTCTTTAGTCTACTTGGAAAAACACAGTATTTCTACTCTGATACACACAGAAGAAACAGAATCCCCCAAACATTTTTGTAATGTTTTATGCCAAGCATCACAGAATGATGCCATAATGCATCCAAACCCAGAATCAAACAACCCCACTGCCATGCCGACCCAGTCAATTCTGACAGTTCCTCTATGCAGCTGTGTCTCCCAAGGTAGATGATAGCACCTCCTATGGGGAAGGTAATGATCCCCAGTGCTGCACAATCAGATACCTATCCTTCATCCTGGACTATGACCTGTAGTACACAAGTGTTGAATTGCCAGGAAGGCACCGAGTTTGCTTGCTTGTTTGCTGGATTGTTTTTCGGAAAAGTGGCAATAGGTCAAATAGGTTTGGAAACCTATGCTACATAGAATTTCTGAGACTTTGTAAATTTTTACTACATACCTTCATATTTTTCAGGTGAAGCTACCAATGGCCTTGAACTGCTCACCTTGTGGTTAGTAGCCCAAGACTTACCAGAAAGTGCAAAAGGTGAATGACAGGAGACAAATATCTCTATTTAATATTGAGTCCCAAAATAGATTCTCTCAAATATATCATTTCCAATATCCTTGAGCTATTATTGAGTTATTGACAGCAATGTCCTATGTAAATAGGATTTGGACACTGCAGAGTCGTAATAGCATCTGACCAATGACACTTTCTTAAGTGGAACAGAGAAAAGCAGCAGCATTATCACAAGTAATCAGACTTTGTTAGTTATGACACTTAATATCATAGGACAGGTGATTTATTAAATTCTTTGGAGAGTCTCCAGAGAGGCTGGAACATAAATAAAACACAGAAGAGCAGCAAGACTATGAAAATCACAATGCAATTTAGGAATTGTGAAGGGGTTGTATGCCCCTACCTCCTCCCCATAATCAATGTAGAAACTATAATGCATGTGGTGCAGTTAACTTTTGACAATAGGACTGCTTCTGCAAAGATACTGATACACAAATTATTTCTCTATCTTCCAAAGTACACCTTCAAAAGCATTTCAGGGAGCTGGTCCTTTATTCTAATTTCTTCAGTGACAAAGGAAAAAACAAACAAAAAAAACAATGTTGCATTTAAACAAAATCTGTGTATTTTTCTGAACTTTTATTTGAAATCCTAACTATTAATCAAGTCTTTTACCCTATTATTTCACTTAAAAAATCAACTTACCTTTGAGTGTATTTTCCATATGTGTCTGATTATTTATGGACTTTAAGCATTAATAAGTCAATGTGGCCTTAATTAATTAATTTTATGGGCCTCATATTTAGGTGCCTTAAAACAAAGCCTAAGTGCAAAGAACAAAAGCTTATATGTAATTGGGAAAACAAAAAAGACACCACTTATATTATACATCATTCACATAAATAAATGTGTTTTACTTATATTGAAAATAATTCAAGTCCAGAGAATTTCAGTTTGCTTTGTAATGCTAAGAGGAACCCCTGCTGGTTTCTATCATTTAATTGAAGCAAGGTAAAGCTGTATAAAAAGAACATAAAATAAGAGTACAGAAGATACTGTGATTATTTCTTTTAAAATTAGAACATAGCCTCTCTTTCAACTTTATTTTCAATAGTGGAGCTGCAATGTTTGCATAAATCTCATATGAATGAGCAATTATCCAAATCTCAGTTTCTTTTTTCTTTAAAGCAGTTAATTAATTTTAAGTGATTATTTAAAATAATAGTTCTTAAAATTCACTCACTTGACAGAATGCTTTTGAAAATAAGTTTCGATGGGCTCATCTCATTACAAAGTTAAAATTAAATAAAGATTATTGTTGAGATATATTTGTAGCTGAGAACAAAAGTAAAATTTTATAAGATTTTTACATTTTAAGGTTGTTATTATTTTCATGAAAAAATCAGATATTAAAATAATAAGAGTATTTAAAGAGCTTTGGATTATCACTGTATATGGGAAACAGGACATAAACAGAAGTGGATTAAAAATATCTAAAAACCATAATCCTTTGCACATTTATCTTTATTTTTTTAATGCATGAAAAAGTAACTGCAAACGGGCTAAAACAAGTTGAAATAATTCTGGTCTTTAATATATTTATCTCTCCTACCTCAATTTCTCCCTTCTATTTTCACCTTAGTATTCCTTTACTATTTAAATCTTCGGCATTATATAGTAAAATTCTGAAATAATTTTGTAGTATAATAGCTAAACATCAATATTGATTTAAATCCTTTTAATTGATGCTACATTTTAAACTTTACTACGTTTGATAGCCATCACGTTTCTTATGCATGTAAAAACTGGGCATTGAATACAGAAGGCCAGAGAAGAATTGATTCATATGAATTGTGATGCTGGAAAACAATACCAAAGATATGATATACTGGTGAAAGGACAAATGAAACTCTCTTGGAAGAAGTACAGCCAGAGTGCTATTAGGAGGCAAAGATGGCAAGTCTTTGTCTTCATCCCTTGCATATGCTGTTAGGAGAGACCAATCTCTGGGGAAGGACAGCAACATATTTGTTCAAGGGGAATGGCCTCCAGGCAGCTGAACTTGGAAGAATGGATCCGGAAGTCCCCCTTGGCTCCAATCCACATATTTAAAGTAAACAAAGTCCAATCAAATGGGAGATCAAACAGTGAAGAGCAACACATCCTGGGCTACAGTTCTCAATGGAAGTGATCTTGTATAGATTCCTCATAGGGTCTGGACGGTTGTATCATTGGAAAAATTGATGCTCTATCTAGTGCAATCACTAATACCCCAGGGATGTTTCATAAAGTTTCACATTTCTATTTCTATGGGCTTTTGTTTTCCTATCTTTTGTTTGTTTTTATTTGTTTCTTTCTCTTTTGTTGTCTGCTGATTGGTTTGTTGCTGCATAATGTAAGGGTAGTTGGTCTTAAGGGGTTTTGATTTTGTCATAATAAAACTGCCAAAACAAATTTGAGTCACGTGTATCCCATGGACACAGAGATGGATTCTGGACCCCTACTTAACTCTAGGTCTAATCCAAAAACAGTTACGTCCTGAGGACAGGCCCCTGCTTAGATATTCACCTTCATGAAATGATCACAGAAGTGTGATCAGAAGTGTGGAGAAGAAAGCAGATGGTGCCCTGCTATCAATTGGAATAGCGCCTGCGGTCTTAAAGGCTTGTGTTCAAACAAGCATCCATCTAAGCAAATGTGGGATTTAGAAGGGGTTTTCCCCAGGTTGTATCTCAAATATATGCCAAACCTAGGATGTGGCTTGCTAGCTCAGGGTGGGTGGTCAGCTGCTCTGCAGTTTTCTCCCTGAGGGTGTCAGCCATTTAGAGCAATCAGACCCTATCATCTGCCCCCTCCTTGCTGATAAGAATCGTGGATTATTTCCCTGAAGGAGAGCCTGAGACAAAGTCAAGTCCACTCAAGGAAGACTAAGGTTAGACTGCCATCTTGAATCTGCCCATCTTGTCATGTGTGTACCACTAACTCACTCCCTTCCTGTCTCATGCACACCTTGAGCTCATCCCCAGCTCATCATGCTTATGCCTACTGGACAGACCCTTCTTGTTGTATCTGTGGTCACCTGTAATCAGAGGGGCTTGCATGGCCCCTAGGCTTTGGTTAGAAATATATTCACTCTCTGTATGGACTTCGCTGCTGAGATCATGGCTGTCCCAGAAGTGAGCATGCTACCATAAAATATGTCTTACTCCTTTATCTTACTTTCTCTCCTAGCTTCTATGACTTTACTATGATCTTTATATGTTATAGCCATACAATTGTGGGTACAGCCCTGTGGTTGTCAGAGGTTCTAACAAGTAAGAAGTCAACTAACTCCACATGAAGAGGCACATCAGCTTGTGTGATACAAAGAAGATCAGAACAAAAAGTCAAATGTGACAGAGAGGAAGTAAAAGAGCCAACATTGTGAAGATGATGTAGCACAGGGAGAGCCCCAATCAGATCTGCAGAGTGCCCAGCCCGATCAAACTGCTGACCAATCCTCTTTACTCACAGGCCAGGGAACCAAACTTTATTATCATATAGAGATTATTGCGATTCAACTTGCTACTCTGTCAGTCAATCTTCCTCTTGACCCACCCATGAAATTGTGCTAGGTGCAAGGGTTTCTTATTTGTTCCATGAAAATAATTTCTTCACTGGACTTCTAGATACTGATGGTGGTATTTTCTTTCTTACTCATTATTTGTATTTTATCTTTGTATTATTATTATTTTATCATTACCACTTTATTTTTATTCTTTATTATTATTTATTGTTTCTCTTGGGCTTTCAAGTTTGTGAAGTACAAAAGGAGTGGATGCAAAGAGATACATTCTGCGTAATATATCTTCTTTTAAATGCGCAATGGAAGATAGCTTATTAAATTATTTCATAGTTACTTTAGAAGAAAATCACATTTGACTTCTTTTACTCTAACATTTCTCAAACTTTTGGTCACATGCAATGCCATTTTTCCACAAGTTTTTCTTGACCTGGTTGAACTTCTCGCTTTAAGGAACACATGTTATGAAGCAGCATTTTCAATCCTTAAAGTTAAGTAGTAAGTGAATTTAATCCCACTCTATAGTCATCATCTCAATGTGTACCTTTTAGAACATGCAGGACTGGTTTAGGACAAAGGAAACATACAGAGATGACTGACTTGGCCTTCTCAACAAGGCCTCTCCTTCTTGAGACTATGGTCCTTATGTTTTTATCTGTGCTATCAACTGCCTTGGCAATGGTGATCAACTCGTGAGGATGCAGTGCATCATGAAATAAAATGCTGTCTTCTGTGTTATGCTCAGTGTCTACAGAGGTAGTGAATTATTTGAAAGGACCCTCCCTGCTAGGCATTCTCTAATTCCTACCAAGTGGTTTTCTCCTTCATGGGTCTGGTGGCAGAAGTAGGGGAAGACAATGATAAGCTTCACCTTTGAGTAATTGCTAACAGGTCCATTGCAATTGCTATCCTGCTTTGTGTAAATTAACCCTCAAAGGAACAGAAGGGGAGAATCTCCTTGCCAGCAAAAAGAAGGAATCGAGCATGTCCTCTGTACCCTGAGATCCCTGTAAAATGAACCTCTTGGACATAAAAGAAAGCTGGGGCCTTAGAGGAGCAGCAGCACCACCAGGGAGCACAATATGACATGGAGTGGTGGATTTCCCAACCCACCTTACTGCTAGGTGCTTTGATGCAGAAAGCTTTCTTGTGGATTGGGGCAGCTCTGGACACTTTATTAGGCTTAATAAATCTATTAGTTCCTTTATATGTTGTGAATATTTTATTTTTGCACTTTTATTTACTTTTTAAAGTTGATACATCAAAGATGCTGTAGGTATTATACATAAAATTTCACCTTTGTACATGATTTTTATGTGTAAGCAAATTTGAAAATTTCACTTTTATTTGTCAAATAGCTCATTACTTATATGTTCTATTTTGTTTTTGTTTATTAGTGTTACACAAATATCACTTTAATTCATAGGACTTAGCCATGGTGTAAGGAGAATGAGGAGGGAACAAAAACTCATTGTTCCTCGCTTCAGGTGTGAATCTATGTTAGCTAGAAAGGCAGAAGGGCTACTGCATTAAATGTACACACATGAAAAGGCAGAGCCAGGTTTTAGAAATAAGAATTCAGGAAAAACATGGAAAATCAGAATGCATTTTGATATGACTCTGGTTGGCCATTAACTCTTCTTTGTTCCACGTGGAATGATGAAATTCCCAAAGCATACTTCTCTATCTGTAGGACACTTTTCATTCTTGCCCTCAGAAGTCATATGTTAATTTAAACTGAGAAAAGGTTTACATTTGAACCCACAGACCAATTTCTGAGGGAGAATAATAGCTGTTTTACTCAGACCTGAGAAAATGAAGATTGTGAGAATCCTGATTGTTTGAATTCAACTATAAAAAATGCACATAAGCTCTGTACAAAAGGTAACCACAAGGACTGAAATTATTCTGAAACTACTCATGCTATGAAGAACTTACAGTAGCAAAATTACAACAGCAGAGATCAGTTATAAAGAGTGTTATTCAAGGAGATAGAAATCGTGATTCTTTTCAATTAGAACCCTTAGCTATATTTAAGATTTGAATGTAATCAGCCTCCATTCAAGTGTAGCTTCATTTATCTATTCATAACAAGGTACAAGAAGAGTCTTTTCTAAGTCACAGTGGTCAAAACTAGCTACATTCATCTAAACATATGGGTTTAGATTTCTGTGAAAGTAGGTGTAGATTTGAATTTAAAAATAAATCTATGTACTTGAAAAGACATCAGCAATGAATAAAAACAGACATAATGGAAGATCGCCATTCCTTCCCCTGGAGTCACCAAGGGCTATGATAGGAATTGACTGCTTTCACTCCTGCAAATCATTGTGTTGTGTCAATCATCTGAGTGGGTCTGGTTTGTTTTTCCTTTGCCACCTTAGTAAAAACAATCAGGTGTGTTTGCGGATGGACCTGACAGAGATGTTAGTGTATCTAGAGGAGAGGCCCTCAGTGATAGCCAATCTGCTTTCTGGACACGCAAACCTGAGAAGATCCAGAGATGCTGCATATCCTTGCCTGCGGTCATGTAACAGCGGTCATCACGATGCTCACTGGGACATGGGTTCTACTTGTTTTTGCATACAGGCGTAAAGGGCAGGAAGCAGCTACACCGAGATGGGCTGCTCAAGTTTGTATTGACAAGTTTTGTGTTGTTTTTGATTTTTAATACTTCATCAGAAAAGATGCAAAAAGAACAGTAGACCTATCTTACCCTAGGAAGATCTTGCCATACCCTAGGAAGGAAGAAAATAGAATCATTCGAAGCAATTTAATAATATAGGACGATCTAGAATGAAGCTTTGACCTTGACTTTTATTAGACTATACCCTTCCAGCTCAGTTATAATAGATGTGCAAGGGTGGAGTACTGGGAGAAAGTGATTCCATAACAAAGTCCCAAAGATAGAATTGTTCTGTTGCTGCCAATCAGTCAGCCTCCGCTCACAGTGATCTCAGACAAAACAGAAAAAAAAATGTTGCTCACTTTCTGTGTCATCTGCAAAATCTATCAGGAATTTTATGTGAGCCTACATTGGGAAGACATCAAACTTAAGTCTTTTTCATGAAAAAGAAAAACAACACTACCACCAAAACACCGTCGATCTCTAAGGAATGAGCCCCTGAAAAAATCTTAATTTATTAAATAGATCGATGCACACATGAGTCCTTACCCCCAATGAATAGGAAATCATTTCCTCTTAAATATAACTTGTTAGAACCCAAATAGGAACAGCAAACAGCTCATTCTCAAATATTCTTCTAGTTGTTATTTGCTGTCAATTTGATTCCAACTGATGGCCATGCCGTGTGCTGCGGTCTAGAATTGCCTTACATGGTATTATTCTGGCCTCTATACTTATTTTCAACTTTTACATGGAATGGACAGAGGTTTATACGAGTTCTGTTTTCTACTCAGTGCATACAATGTTTTGTTTCATGTCACTGGTTGCTAACCTCAAAATGTTACTAACATCACTGACCTGACTTCTTCCCTGCATTTTGTATTTCCCTTCTCCCTTCTTTCCTAACTTTATCCTGTAACTGGTGCCCTTTTGAGCGCTAGTACATACACATGTGTAAAGCGTTAATTATCCGAGACTCACGTATCTCCGCCATGGCCAGTGCATTAAATTGGATGATAGTCATGAAAACTGGTCTCCTATTCAGGTGTCTGAGCACCATCACCGAATGCATTGTATTTTGGAATCAAATGTGAAACGTCTTTTTGATGATGAACGCAGCACTGTTCCTTTTCAATTTATCATTCCTTACTGTATTAAGCCATATAAAAAAGGCCACTGACCACTCAGAACCCAGAAAAAAGTAACCTGGACATCCAGAGGAAGAGGAGAGGACAGTCAATGCCATTCTAACATGGAATTGTACATAATGTCGCTGTTCAGTCTCCTGTCAATCATCTGCTGTTTATCAGGTTGTGTTAGGTAAGTCACAGAGTTTTAGGCAGTCATAATATGAATATAAAAAATAAGCTTTAGAAAAATAAGCTAAACACTTATAAAAGTCACATTACTAAAAATATTGAGGACATTTGTTGACAATGATTTATAGAGTTAATTTGGACACATTAATACACTTAAAAGATGATACATTAATATTTAAAATCTGGCCACAGAAAAGTAGAACTGAAAGTTCCATCACCTGTTTTTCATTAATTTTGATTTACTTAATAAAAATGGATTTTAATTTCTATACATAGACACTTTAAAATTAGGACTTTCTCATTGGAATTGAGCTAAACACAGCTGGAAATGGAAATTATGGAAAAATAAGGTATTTTGTAGTGGAGACTAAAGTGGGTTTCAACAGGTTTTTTTAAATGTATTAAATTATAAACTGAGTTCCCACCAAAATAATAAGATTTGGAATGTCCTAAAGCAGCAGTTCTCAACCTGTATATCGCAACTGCTTTGGGGATCAAATGACCCTTACACAGGGGTTATCTGATTCATAGTAGTAGAAAATTACAGTTATGAAATAGCAACATGAACAATTTTATGGTTGGGGGTGACCACAACATAAGGAACTGTATTAAAGGGTTGTGGCATTAGGAAAGTTGAGCATCATTGTCCTACAGAGTTGAGCAGGCTAAGTAGAACCATTTAGAAATGGTTATAGCAAACATCAGAGAATTTATAAGATACTATCAAAATAAAATGATTGATCTTTCAATACTGTTTGCTTCTTCCAAGAGATAAACTGCCTTATGTTAACTATAATATTAAAGGAAGAATATTGATCAAATAAAGATCATGTACACACTCCAAAAAAAGAAACCTATTTCTCCATTTACTTACTTATCTGCTTAAAAATGATAAAATCTGGATTATTAAAGCATAATAAAAATGTTCAAAGATTTTAAACAAAGCTGGCCCGAGCATGCCATGTAATTAATATTAAACTTTATGTTAGCAGTAACTCTGTATTTTTACAAGCAGTATATTTCAGTTTTTATAAAAGCCCTGGTAATTAAGTTCTCAAAGATTTTCCTATAAAAGGTAGCCTAGAAATATGGGTAAGATACAGAATGTCACTGTCGTAGCAATTAACATCCATTAGTTAGGAAATACAGCGCCTTTTATAAATGTAAATACATTTCATTCTTTCAGGTCAGAAAATAAACCAACCAAAGAGGAAATCAGGGCAAGAACATTCAAAGCATTGGTCACGCTTTTAAAATAAAGGTCACAGCGAACATTTCCTAAATTTATGTGCTGTTTTTCTGGATGTGAATTACTACTGTCTAATGCCTGAGACGGTGGTACAGATCTCATGGAGACTATCTAGGACATGAATTCATGTAAGGTAACCCTGCACACAGAAATACTGATTTCCTACAGGTTTGTGATAAAGAGGAAATAATTTATTTTCAACCCAAATTTTCTACTCATCAATATTGAATTATCATTTGAAAATTTCAGAGAGCATGTTCTCCATTTTATGTTATTCAACTTGTACAAATGTTTCTTCTTTTGTATCTTTTATGATTCAAATCAATAGTCATATAAAACTCAGGCATTATATTGATTTAAGATAAAGTTGTGTCTTAACAATAATTTTCGTATACTTTTGTTATTATTTGGAATTTAATGTTAAACGGGTAAGAAGGTCTACAAAATTGGGCTGTTTTTAAAACTTGAAGTGGAAATGCTTTCATTTTTATGTTTTCCAATTATAATATAACAAATAAATTATTTTAGTTAAAAAGAAAACATTGGAAATTAGTATGGTGTATAGTTTTAAGTTCAAGGCTTTATGTGAGGCAATATCCCAGAGTTGAGGTGAGACTCCCTGCCTGATCCATCCCTGTTGCAGGGATCACAGGCATGACCAGGTAAACTTGATGGTAATATGTTGTTCACATTGTTAGGTGCATTCGGTGGGTTCTGACACATTGTGCCTCCAGGTACCACAGGACAAAACAGTTGGTGTTCGAACCATTCCAATGTTTGAGTTCATCATAGTCACCATGGTGTCGATCTAGTTGGTTGAGGGACTTCTTTTTCATCAGATCTCTGCATTTCTGAGCCTGGTGTCTTCTTCCAAATGTGGTCCTCCCTAATAGCATCCCCAAAGTATGTGGGAGAAAGTCCCACCATGATCACCCCTAGGAAACATCTGTTTCTACTTCTTCCAACAAGAATGGGTTTGTTCTTCTGGGAGTCCACAGTACTTTTATTATTATTCACCAACACAATAACTCAAACACATCATTATTTTGTGGTCTTCCTTATTCAGTATTTAGCTTTCATGCTTGTGGGGGGCCATTGAAAACACTAAGGCAGGGAATGGTTTGCCTTACTCCTCAAAATGACATCTTTGCTTTTTTAACTTTTTAAAGAAGCATTTTTATACAAGGTCTTTGCATTCATGGCAATACACCATTCCATGATTTGACTACTGCTTCAATGGACATTGACTGTGAATTCAAGGAAATGGAAATTCTATCTTTCAAGAATTCCTGAGAAAACTTCCCAACTGGGCCTTACGGGCTGGATCTTAGTCCTCTGAAGATAGAAAAATAATTTTCACAAAAGCAGTTCCACCATAAGGTAAGTTTTATAAAATAATAATCCTCCAAAATACCCCTTTAAAACATAATGATATTATGAAAAAGGTTTAACTGAAATATTTAATAGATTTGAAAATATCACACACTATGATTTGCTGGATAGGGTCCATATTTGTGCCTATTATATTTGGAAAACTAACCAAAATGTCTCCTTTCATTCTCAAATGTCTCAATGCTTAAGGTAAGTTACATAAATATTCTATTTCATGGGAATATTCTATTTTGGTGTTGTTGTTACAGATAAAATGTACTTCTCCCAAATACTAATGTATTACTTGAGAATTTAGCAAAAGAAATCTAAAAGCTCTACAATGGGAGCAAAGAAAAATTAGTATGAAGAGAAAAATATACACATAGATTTTTTTGAGTGATAATTGATGTTAAAAAAGACCCAAAGACATTGAGTTGATTCCTATGATCACTGACTCTGTAGGACACAATAAACCTTCCCCTTTAAGTTCATAAGACTAAATCTTTTCAAGAGCAGACAGCTTTTCTCCTGTGAGCTGCTTGTGGTCTTGAACTGCTGATCTTGTAGCTAATAGCTCACAGAGTCACTGCTGCCATGGCTCTTTGTGTGTGTGTGTGTGTGTGTGTGTGTGTGTGTGTGTGTGTGTATCACTGCTCTGGTGGGAGTAGGAGGCCCAGTCTTGCTCCTGGAAAGCTGCTGCTGGATTTGAACCACCAACCCTGTGGGTCGCAGACTGCCACGGCTCTTGAATCATCAATATTGGTAATTATCAAACATTACTGACTCAGACTTTAACCCTACTTAAGCATGGCAGTCTGCTCTGGTTCTTTTACTTACACTCTGTGAATCTCTAATGTCTCACCCATACAAGCAGGATAAAAAGACTCTTGTGAGAGTGAAATGAGTGTGTGTTTATATCAGCAGTGTCTAACATGCCTGGTATCTCCATGGTGGTCTATCTATAATTGCCAAGGGAGAATATGTACACTTGGTAACTTTGGTAACAACCTTTTGGTGAAGTCACTCTGAGAAATACATCTTTTGGAAAACTAATTTTTCAACACTTGACTTAAGGGATTCAAAATGTAACACTAGACCGAAGTGTTAGAAGTAATTCTGAAGGATCCTGGGAAAAGAGCAAAGGTTATGCCCCCTCCAAAGATTGTGCTCCCTACACGGAGCAGTTAGGACCTACACCATTCCCTGAATCCACAGGCTGGGAAGACCTAGGAGACTGGGAGTTTCTGTTTCCCTTCAGGCAGGCACACAAGTCTGAAATAAATATAAATATATAAATATATATAATCTCAGGTGTTCAACTGGGTACTTATAGGATATTATCTAATAGACCTATCTTCTTAATCACACTCCTGGGTCTATTTCCTCAAGGATTATCGTTACAAAGACAGAATCAAGAGAGTCTTCCAGATCACAGGGAAACGGTCCCTTCCCCGTCCACCACAACAGAGCACCTACATGCTGGAAAGGGAGCAACTTGGATCATAAGAAAGTGGGCCACGACAATGATGGTCGGCGCTGGAAAATCAGCTTTGCCTGGGAGAGCCATCAGACACCTCAGAAGATCATGTGTCAGTGCATGTCTATTGGCCCTATGTACAGAAATAAAATCTGTTTGCTAGATTATGCTGCCAAACCATCTCCAATCTGTCTTTTCTGGCCCTCCTGCAGCTGACATGGCATCCCAGGCCTCAGCAGCACTGGCTGAGAGCACGTTCCCCCTTATCGCTGCCTGCCTGTCTGCCTGCCCTTCTTTCTTTCCTTTCTTCCTCCCCCTTCCAGATCTTGTTTTCTGCACTCTCCCTCAAACCACTACCAACCACTAAAAAATAAGTCCCTCTTTGTTGTACTGTCTTGTCTTACTTCGTTTTCTTTAGTTTATGTACTCTAAGAGCTATTAAAATTGCTAGGCAGAACTGACAGACAAAATTCATGATGAAGGAGCTGATTAAGCAAGTTTAGCAGGGAGAACTGCTCAGGGTTGCTGTTTACCAGGACATTCTACAAAATTTCAGATTTGCTAAGAAATGCTCCAAGGAGCACAACACTCGTCAGTATCACTTCTGCGGGTCAGCCAGCCCGGCCTCCTGAATTCACTGCCCCCTGTACCCCACTCCACAAAACAGCCACGGGCGCAAAAGCACTCATGTGAACTTGCTCCTTGGACTGGGAACCCATTGCTCTGCTCTTGCTCTGATTCCTGGGCTCTTCATATGGTGTAGCTGCCTGCCACCTGGAAGATCACTGCACAGAGGTCTCTGGCCCAGATGGGGCACTCCTCTCTGGACCCTTTCTGGGAAAAAGGTTCTCCAAATGCTCCTCAGAGGTCTAATTTATACACAGCAGGTCGACACTCCGGAGGATCCATTTTGCAATTACTTGCAGGTGTATCTACCAGTATCTCCCCATCCCATCTTTTCCACATTCTTTACCAGACCCATACAGGGGAAATTGTTTGTCAGGAGACGACTTTAGCTAGCAGAGTCACATAAAGTAACACATTGGCCCTGAAACCTAGCATTGTTCAGCGGACCAAACTCATTATAACAAACCAATCATTTAAATAATGCCTTTAACTTGAAGATCATTAATAATTGATAGCAGTGGTTCTCACCCTGTGGGTGAGACCCTTGTGGGGGTTACCTAAGACCATCAGAAAACACGATGATCTCAGGAACCGAGACATGGCTGTTCTATCCATCCTCAGGCAGGTCCACTCACACGCAGATAAGCGCACCTGCGAGTACCCGATGTGAAGACTGTTACCCATGCTACACTATGTTTCAAGACAAATTTGTCATTAGAAAATAAATGTTTCAAAAGGTACAATTATGTATTGTTTTGTGATGAATCACTATACTTTAATTATGGTCAATTTGCAACAATGAAAATACATCCACCATTCATAATAGCAAAATTATAGTCATGAAGTAGCAAGGAAAGTCATTTTATGGTCAGGGATCACTCCAACACGAGGGCCTGTATTGAAGGGTTGCAGCATTAGGAAGGTTGAGAGCCAGTGATCTATTGGAAGAGAGCAGGTATATCAATAAGTGACAAGATCCCTAATATTTAGCGGGTTAGCTCAGTGCACATTCGCTTACACAGAGCTGTCCCTCATCACCAACCATTTTTATCTCAAACTGTATCTGTTGTGCCCTAGTTATTATCCCCCAGTGACCCGCAAAAGGCTTGTGGATGGGGTACGATCTACAGTCCTCATCATACTCTTTCCTTGTGGCCTCAACCTCAGCGACGCCATCCATCTAGTTTGTCCTTGTACAATTGCAAACACCCCTTCCTTCCTCTGTACCTCTTCCTCTTTTACTTGAAAAACTCCCACTTAGACTTCAAGTATGTATTTGGGACACCCTTTTAAATTTTGTTGCTGTTATTGTTATTCTTCCAGTTAAAATAAACCATTTTCATCTCTTGAGTTTCCACTGCTTCCCCATGTTTATTTCAGGTTACTTAAAATATTGCTATGATTTTCAGGAGGGGCATTATCTTTGATAAACAGATTTTGGGAGGAAATTAAGAACCAGGTCTAATTATATGTTATATTTCTTTATTTCTGTTGGAAATTTGGCATATGTAGATGATAGATAAATTTTTTTCACACAGATTAATGAATTCTATGCAAGTTTTAATTCCTGGGTGGAGCGAATGATTAACTTGCTCAGCTGCTAATTGAGAGATTGGTGTCTGGGTTCATGCACGAGCAACTGAGAAGACGGGTCTTCTTTAATCATGCATTGAAAACCCTGGGGCACATAGTCAGATTCTAGTTCTCACAGGGTCACCCAGATTCAGAACTGCCATTCAAGTCAAGACATCCATTGAGGACAGTCTGCAGAAAATATGATGCAAGTTTTTTTTTATCATTTTAAAACAAATATGCCACTTTGAAGACTAGGGCACATCTGAGGTAGGCCAGAGTCTTTTTCATAGCTTCGTTACATGTGAAAATTGGATAGTGACATAGGAAGAAAACTAGATGTGTGTGTTTCAAAAGTGGTGTTGGTAAGAAACAGTGACTATAACCAAGATTTTCTGGGAAAATGAACCAAACTCAGTCTAAAAAGAAATAATGTTCCCTAGGAGCATGGCTACTTCACCTTCTTGACTTTAGACATGTCCTAAGACCAATCACTACAGAGGGACAACCTACGTTGTAAAGAAAAGGACAGGCTGAGCCCCGGTGGCGTAGTGGTTGTGTGTGGGACTGCGGCCCACTGGGTTGGTGGTTCAAATCCAGCAGCAGCTCTCCAGGAGCAAGGCTGGGTCTCCTGCTCCCAATGGAGGGCAGTGATGCACCCCCCTAAAAAAAAGAAAAGAAAGAAAAGGACAATAATGGTGACAGAAACCCTCCATCAGGCGGATTGACATGTTGCTGCACAATAGATACAAACATAATAATAATAAAAAAGATAGTGCAAAACTATACACCGTTTTGTTTTGTTTTCATGTTAGGTATGGGATATCAAAAGTCAGAGTCTACTCAGTGATAACAATGACAACCTTCAATCTCTAATATCAGCTGTTATGTTAGTATAGCCAGGGATACTTTACATAACCCATCTGCTTTACTCTATTTAGAATACCAAAAATGCATTGTCCATTTATCTCTTAGTAATTGTTTACCTAGCAACAGTACTAAAGAGAGTTGTATAAATATAAGAAACTAATGACGTCTTCAAGTTTCTTTAGTTAGTTAATAGCAAGATGAGGCTAGCTCCCAGAGTTCTTCTTCCTATATCCTTGGTTTATGAATTTCAGATGACATAAAACACAAATAGAATAATGGAATCACATTACTTCACTACTTTCCAACACACACATTTCCCCAACCTGTTCGTGAAGTGCCATGCAGGGTTGTATATGTAGTGGCCAAACAGCTTTGTTAATTAGTTTTAATCTCATATGAATTTTCTCCTTGAGGAAAAGGATGAAAATTACTCATGTTGTGATCCCAAAATGTAGAACTGAAGCAAGAAAACAGAGCAAGATCACAAGAATAGACTCATCATGATTTGCAGAGGGAAATAAGCACGTTCTGATCTTCCAGCAACAATGAAAACAAGTCGCCTAGTACCCAGTACTTTTCTATATGAAAGAACTTGACATTCATGAATTAAGAAATGCTTCTGTTATGCACTATGCATATATATTATATATAATAATTGAATGCTACAATTATTGTCTCCAGTGAGACTCCAGTTCAAATCCCATTGAATTTACCTCATATGCACCCAACACCTCTCTGTTGAAGGAGGTTTGACTATTGAGTAATGAGTATGATGCTAAACAATTTCAGTAAAACTTATAGAGTAGAATGAAGTTGGAAGAATGGTTTAGTATTCATTTCTAAAACTCAGGCAATTAAAACCCTATCTGGATCACAATGGTGAGATGATGGACATGTGCAGGACAAAGCAACTTATTTTTTTTGTGCATAAGTTCCCATGAGCTAAGGACTGGCCCCTTGGAAGCTAGCATCAACAATATGAAAACAACTCATATCAAATTACCAATATCGCATGTGTATTAGTGGATATGTTTCAAAATGCAGCTCCAATCAAGAATCATAATAAAATGTACCAAGATTTGGTATTAGAAAGGCAAAAGGATGAACTTGCTCAGGATCTATCAAGTTGAAAGAACTGAAGAAAATATTCAGCCCTTGAGTGGAACTACTGAAGGATTTCATAAGAAAACTATTGGACAATGCTGGGTAACTCAAAAGACAATGGAAATAGCAGAGTCATGTCTACACCAAAAACATTGGGTTAGTATCTAAAAATTTCAAGAGGTGTCACATGTCAAAGCTGCATTGAAGACATTGCCCAAAATAAAGTTCCAGGGATCAAAGAACCATTGTATTTAATGTTTCAACAAATTGATAAATTACTGGAAGGACTAATTCACCTATGCCAAGAAATTTGGAAGAAAGCTACCTGGCCAATGTATTGGATGGGATTCATACCTGTACCCATTTTAAAAAATGGTGATGCAAAGATTGTAGAAATTACCAAACACTATCATCAATGTCACATGCATATATGATTTTTCACAAAACAGGGAGCTGCCAGAAGGTCAAGCCAGTTTGGCAGAGGATCTGGCATGAGGTATATCATTGCTGATGTCAGGTCAACCATGGCTGTAAGCAGAGAATACCAGGAAGATGTTTACTTTTGTATGTCTGACTATGCAAAGGTCTTTGCTTGTGTGGGCCATAACCAGTTATGGATAACATTGAGAAGGGTGGGCATTCCAGAATATGTCATCATGCAGGACACGTAAATGTGGGGAAGTAGGGCAGGAAGTAGGGCATGAGAGTATTCCATGGTTTACAAATAGGAAAGGGGTGCATCATGGTTATTTCTTGTGGCAGTCATGTACTCTGATGCCAATTTGACTAAGACTGTAGGGGTGGAGTCTAGCCTGTCAAGCTGGAGATAGCCGATGAGACCTCTGTGTGGGCATGGCTTTTACTGAGAATTCTGGGAAATCTTGCAATATATTCCTTTGTGGAGATCAGAGACCAGAGACTTAGTTCCGTGAAGAAGAACTACTGATAAGATGAGATGATAGCATGCTGATTAATCCTGATTCCTGGAAACTAGAGGAGCCACAGGAGAAGCCACTTGGGCTTACCCTGGTGGAACCAAACCTCTGGGGCTGGAGAAGCAATGTGGAGACTCCTGTCAGTTCTGAGATGCTTGAGAGGCCACAGGGAGACTCCTACCAGCGCTTTGATACGAAGCAGACTTTATAGATTGGTGTCAGATATATGGGCTAATATGAGACTTATGACTTTGGACTGCACTGGGTTGGGATACTTTCTCAATGTTCCGTTCTTCTTGTATATAAACATTTCCCATATATTCATATGTATGTTTATGAATTTTTTTCTCTCGTCTACCTGGACTAACACATATCCTTTCACTAAACATATTCAATGTACATGCTTAGTACATAGCCCCATGTACTTTGAAATACAGCAACAAAATCAGAGGAAGAATTTCTATGAAATTTTGATATTCATATTATGCAGCATTCCTCAATGAAAGCAAGGGAAATCAGGTTCTTTGTTGATGAAGGTCAAAGACTGCAGCCATCATACTACAACTCAATGTAAAGAGAACATAAATTGCACATTTTGATCAACAGATGACAGCATGATAAGCCAAGCAAAAAAGTTGAAGGTGTAAATGATTTTGTCTTGTTTGGATTCACAATCATTGCCTGTGGAAGCCCCAATTGCATTGTGCAAGTCTGTTGGACAGCACCTCTTTAAAACTGTGAGGAGGAAGAATGACACCTACAATACCAAGAGTCTCCTGACATAATCCTTCATATTTTCCATCTTCCCACAGCATGTGAAAGTTACACAATGAAGGTGGAAGATTAAAAAAGAATAAACATATTTAAATTATGGTGCTGATGAAGCAAAATGAAAATAACTTGGACTGCCAGAAAAACAGATCGGTGTTGGAAGCAGTTTTCAAGGTTGGGGAGACTTGGGTTCACATGCTTTGGATGTGCTATGAAGAGAGATGAGTCCCTAGCAAAGGTCATCATGCTTCTAAAAGCAGGGGGCCAGTGGAACAGAGAAAGACTGTCCAGGAATAGATTGACATACTGGCTGCACTAATGGGCTGCAACATGGCAACAGTTGTGAAGATGGCAAAGAATTGGGCAGTGCTTTTCATTTGTTTGTTTTTCTGTTGTGCATACAGAATCAATTCAAGAGCACCTAACAACATTTGAGAGATGCGAATGTACAGAGCAGGGTAAGAATAAGACATCTTCTACATTGCTCTTGTTATAAAGAGCAATTGATTCTATTCCAACTCATTGCTGCCTTATGTTGACCAATACTGGCAAGCAGAGAAATTTGTCCTTTTTGCAATCCATTGTATTTTCAATATTCTTCTATTTCAAATGCATTGGTTTTTCTTTTGTCTTCCTTATTCAATGCCCAACTTCCCACTGCATATAAGGCCATTGAAGACACGATGATTTGGGTCAGTTTCACTTTAGCCCTAAAAGTAATATTCTTGCTTTAAATACTTTAAAGAATCCTTGTGCAGCAGATTTATTGAATGTAATATATCTTGTATTTCTTGAATGCTGCTTCCTTTAGCATTGATGTGGATTCAAGCAAGAAAAACAACCACGAAAATTTCAACTTATTCTCCATTTATCCTGATATGCCTTATTGACCCATTAGTGAGTTGTTTTGCCTTTGCATTGAGTTTAAATCCACACTGAAGGCTGCAATCCTGAATCTTCATCAGCAAGTGCTTTAAGTCACGTTCACATTCAGCAAGCAAAATCATATTATCTGCATAACTCAGGTTTTTAAGCCATCCTTCAATCCTGGTGCTGTTCCCTTCTTCATACTATCCAAGTTTTCTAATAATTTAATCAGCACAAAAATTGAAGAAATATGAAATTATAAAAATCTGTCACATTCCTTTTGTGATTTTAACCTATGTAGTATTTCTTTTTTTCTTTTCATACACTGTCTCTTGATCCATGTATATATTCAGATTGTGCACAGTAAAGCATTCTTGAATTTTCATTCTTCTCAAGGTTATCCATAATTGACTATGATCTACATAGTCAAATACCTTTATATAGTCAATAAAATTCAAATGACTATCTTTCTGGTATTCTCTGTTTTGATCCAAGATCCACTGGATATTTGCAACAATATCTCATTCTACATCCTTTTTTGAATCCAGTCTAAACCTCTGACAGATATTTATCAATGTACAGTGCAAATCATTGTTGGATGATTTTCAGCAAAATTTTACTTGCATGTGATATCAATGATATGTCCTAAAACCTTACCATTCTGTTGGGGTCATTTTCCCTTGTAATGGATACAAATATGGATCTCTTACTATCAATTTTCCAAGTATTTCTTTTCCAAATTTCCTGACATAAAAGTGATTCCAGTGCTTCGTCAGTTTGTTGAAACATCTCCATCGGTATTCCACCAATAAATGGAGCCTTGTTTTCTGCTAATGCTTTCAGTGCACACAAGTCATAGGTCACAAAAAAGACAGGAAGGAGAAAGATCAAATTTGATTTTTAAAGAAACTCTGATACTTGAACTGATTCATTGAGTAGCGAAAGCAAATGTAAGAAATGATTACGTCAAAGGACTGAACAGAAAATTTCAAAGGGAAGCTTGAGAAGATGAAGCCAATTACTATGATGAAATAGCCAAAGACCTCTAGTTAGAAAACCCAAAGAGAACACACTCAGCCTATCTTATTTAAACTGAAAGATCTGAAGAAAAAAAAAGTCTAGCCTACAGTTGCAATATTAAATATTCCATGGGGAAAATATTGAATGATGTAGGAAGTATCAAAAGCAGATGGAAATACTACACAGTCACAGTACCATATGAAGTAGTGAACATCCCACCATCTCAGGAGATAGCATATGAGCTAGTGGTCCTGAAAGAAGACGTTCAAGCTTCACTGAAAGCATTGAATACATTACAATGTCTAAGGATGAAGTTGAGCACTGAGAACAGCCTCAAAATATATCTGACATTTTTTTTGCTTTCACTGTTTATTGTTTCAAGGTCTGGCATTATGATTTTCATTAAAATATGGGCATAGCACCAAAGTTATCACAGGTTTGCAGGCTGATTTTTAATCACAAATATTAGGGCAGTGGATGATTATATTAGGGCAGAATACTTCCATCTGGCTTTCCAAGTCAATTTTGAAGGTAGGTTTATTGCTAAATCTTAGAATTTGACTCTATTTGAAAGTAATTAGAAAACCTTTGTAATAGTTTCACTTATTTTATTAAAAAGGATGCTTTCTTTGTGTTAAAGGCAGCATTTATTTATTGTGTCCAATCTGCTAAATTGGACCTAAAACACATAATAATCAATTAAGCAATAAGTAAGTGATGCATTTATGATACATGTCTTCGATACATGGCATATCTGAATACCAATCTCTGGCAGGCAGTGAATGTGACGGTTTCTGCAGGGCAGCAGAGTCGATGCTGATGAGCAAGTCTGACACAATATGTGAATCACCAGCAAAGTGAAGTTTGTGATCCATTGCTTTAGGTATCCCAGACAGACAGAAAGGGTGAGGCAGGAAGAATGTTAACAAGAAAGAAGAAAGGAAAAAGGAGGAGAGTTGAAAATGAAGCATTATTTTGTGGTCAATTTTAAATGATATTTTTAAAATACTACTCTATAAATCAAATCGATTATTCAATATTAAAGAAAAGGTTTTCAGCAAGGTGCCTTCTGTAATGCCTGAAGTAAATCATGGAGTTGTATGTACAAACGGTTTACTCTTGTGATTTTTACTTCACATTTAAATTTTAGAAGAAGGGTGCATTAACTATATAGGTTACTGGGATGAACTTCTATATAAAGGTTGAATATAAATTAAGTTGACTGCTTTTTCAATAATTACTAGCCTCTAGGGGGACATATTTGAAGCAAATGAATTTCTCACATCATGATTTCCAGTGCAAAATGTGCTTTATAGAATTTACAAAGCATTGAAAACCCACACACTTACATAAAATGAAAGCTTTCATGTTGTAAACAACAAACAAAATAAACAAGCTTTGACAAGATAAATTTCACTTTATACCATTTAACAATCTATGATAGAAAAATTTTAGAAAAGTTACTGTTCAAAAATGAAATCTTCTCTTCAAGTGCTCATTAGATTACTATCAAATTCTGTTCTTAAGTCTGTCTCTAAGTCAAATTTGTATGAAAATCAGACATCTAGGTATGGTTTGTATCTACTGTCACTGGTTCAAATGTCTGTCTTATGATATAGAATGCTAAAGAGGGCTTGACAGAGACAAAGAATCAAAAAGTTCAAAAATCCCATTGCCTTTCAATTCTCTAGTCCCACAAACTGTCTGCAGCCCAGTAGTGGATCTTTTTCTGCACAGAACTCATTACAGAAATACTTCCAGACACACTAAAGACATCTTCAAATTAATGATACTGTAATAATAATATTATTTTGATATGTCACAAAGCAATATCCATGTATTATCAGGAACCTAACAATTTTAATATAATCAGCTTTATGCGCTTGCTTGGTTTGTAATGTTGGATTACATATAAGTTAAACATTGGTAACCTGAGTACTTCTTGTATTACATTTTTTCAGTCTTTAAGTTAACTATAGACAGAACATTTGCTTATTTCTGAAATATGAAATAATTCATTTTTTGTTAACTCCACTTTTGGTGCAGTTACAGGATAAACTTACTGGGCTTTCATGGCCATAGAGTCCATGCTGACTCATAGTGACCACAGTGGGTTTCTGAGACAGTCGCTGTTCACAGACTAGAAAGCCCAGTCTTTTTCATGTGGAAGTGTATGTGTGTGTGTGTGTGTGTGTGTGTGTGTGTGTGTGTAGTGTAGTGAGTTTGAACTGCCTATACACATAGATTGCAGTCTAATGAGTAACCACTCTGCCACCAGGGCTTGTAAGAGGAAATAAAGGTAAAAAGTAAAAGTAAAAACAGCAGTGATGGTGTTATAGGATTAGCTTTGAGTTGCAAAAAATTGGGAATATGAAAAAACAGATGAACCCATCGGATTATAAATAGAGAATGGCTGCATTGTTACATAACTGCCAGATTACATCATTATATGACTGCCAAACCCTTGAGAGTTATGGGCTAAACCAGGTCGAGGCATAAACATCATGATGAAAGCCATGCTGTACCTCCATGCTACTTGACCCCAGCAGCTCATCATTCCTTGCTGTCAGACAACTCCTATTAGCAGACAAGAGAGTTGGATAGATTTCTTACTATTTGTTGCAAGGGGGACGTGCTATGTTCAGGGCTATCAAGTAAGGGGTAGCTCTATACATAAGAATATCACCTTTACTTTTTGTCTTCTACTGTATACTCACAACCTTTCGTTGCAATCTGTAAAATGTCTTTTACTCTAATATACTCAAGAGCTATTTTGCTTGTTCATTTCTGCTCTTCCTAATCACGAGTTTGATAATTACTTTTTATAGTATATCCCAGGTACTAATAGCATATATTCTACTAGCAGGTGTCTCTTCTAGTATCCACCTTCAGCAGTAGCCCCAATGACTTCATTATTATTACTTTTATTCTCGGGTTCAGTTGCTTTTCTTGTGTGGTGTTGAGTTGGTTGAGACTTCTAGTGACTTCATGTATAATAAAAAGAAATACTACCAAGTTCTGTGTCATTCTCACAATTGTTGACATGTATGAGCCCATTGTTGCAGCCACCTTGGCAATCTGTCCCCTTTGGAATGGGTTGGGTCTCTTTTTCACTGGCCCTCTACTTTAGTAACCACAATGTCCTTTCCAAACACTGGTCTCTTTGGAGAACATGTCCAAAAATACATGACATGAAGTCTCACCATCTTCAAACACAGATTTGTTTGTTTGTCTGGCAGTTCACAGTATTTTCAATATTATTTGCCAACAGCAGAACTGAAGTGTACAAATTGTTCTGTAATTTCCTCATTCATTGTCCAACTTTGGAGGTAACTGAAAATACCATTGCCTCAGCCAAGCACAATCTAGTCCTCAAAGTAACTTCATTGCTTCCATATTCTAAAGAGATATTGTGCAGAAAATTTATCCAATGCAATGCATCTTTTGGTCTTTTGATAGCTGCCTCAATGAGTATTATTTGAGGATCCAAGCAAGTCAAAATCATTGTCAACTGCAATAATTTCTCTATATATCATGCCATTTCCTACTGGTGCACTTGTGAGGATTTTTGTCTCTTCACATTGAGGGTCTGTAATACTGAAGGCTGAAGTCTTTGATATTCATCGGCAAGTAGTTTATATACCCTTTGCGTTCGAAAGCAAGTTTGCATTATTTAAATAGAACAATGGTTTTCAAGTCTTCCTCCAATTCTGATGCTACATTCATCATATATTATAGGTTTGTGGAATATTTGCACAGTACATAGATTGAATAAGAATGGCAAGAAGATGCAACCTCTATGCAAACCTTTCCTGTTTTAAAACTATATAGTATTCTTATGTTCAATTTGCCACTTATTCTCTGTACACATTCTATATTAATACAATAGAGTGTTCTGGAATTCCCTTCTTTGTAATGCTATCCATAGCTTCTTATAATTCACATGGCTGAATGCCTTTGCATAGTTAACAAAACACAAGTAAATATATTCATTGGACATCAACAATAACGTGCCTCATGCCTTGTCCTATTCTGAATCTGCCGTGACTTTCTGGTCGTTCCCTGTTGATGTACTGTTGCCACTGCTGTTGAATGATCTTCCACCACACCTTACTTACATGTGATATTACTCACAGAATTCAGCATTCTGCGTTCTGTCATACACATTTCTTTGCGGCCACAAATATGAACCTAGTCCTGCATTCTGTCGTCCACCTTTCTTCGTGGCCACAAATATAGATCTTTCCAAGTTGGATGGATAGGTGGTTGTCTTCCAGATGTCTTGGCTTCGGTGAATAACTGCTTCCAGGGCTTCATCATCTTGTTGAAATATTTCAATTAATATATTTTTTAATTCCTTGAGACTGATTTTTGGCTAATGCTTTCGGTGGTGCTTGGACCTACTTCTCCAGTACCTCATGAAATATTTGAATATCTACCAATTATTTTGGCACAGTGACTCTTTCCATTGTCTTTTGATGTTTCTTGAACAAATATAGTATAGCCTACAAAGTATTTGTTGAATAAACCAAAAAGAATGAAAGTATATCCCTAAAATGATAGGAAAAATAAAGATTGATAAAAATGTAGAACAACAGAGATTTACAGATTTTAAACAAATACTTCTCAATATGCTGTTTTTCATGCCATTTTATTCATTTTCCCCTCCACCATTGCACTCTTCTTTGCCTTTTACATTTTCTTACTTAAAGTGATTTAAATATCAAATGGTAGTCATTGAACTTGAATATGGTTTTTCCAAATTCAATATATTTATTCTTGAGCTCAGCATCTAAAGCTTCATAGACATAAAAAGAGACAGTCACTCAAAATCTTCATTATTTAAAATAATGACATTTGCATTTTGAGACAATGAATATGTGTCATATGCAATGTTTAAGAAAATGAATATTCAATTTTGCCATTATTTTAGTTTTTTAAACTTTTACAAAGACTAAAGACATGCTCATTTCCCATAGAATGACTCAATCATTAAGAATATCTTAATTTTTACATGTCGAATATAAATAATTCATTTTATAATAAGCCACATCTGAACACCTTTGCAAAAATCAAAAACGAAAAATATATATAAATTACATAAGCTCCTGTCAACAGCTGCAAGAGACATTTTGCTTCATTTCCCTTTGAATTAATTTTTGTTTCCTTTGGCTCTGGGATTCATTCATTTATTCTTTCAACCATTCACACTTCTTTTCAACCATTCACACTTCTATTTATTTCTTCCTTTCAGCAGTTAAAAGAAACATCATTTGCCTCAGATTTAACAATGTCATTTTTATCTCTGGAACTCATTTATTCATTCATCCATTCAGCCACTCATCCATCGACCCACTCATCATGTGTTTGTCAAATATTTATTAAGAGCCAATTATATACTATAATAGGAATGAGACTTGCACAGATGAAAAATCAAGGGAAAAGCCTCTTGAAGCTTGCAGAGTTATCCATTATGAAGAGAAGCTTCTACAAACACCCCAGAATGTGATATCAGTAAAATTATAGAGGTCTAAAATCTGAGCAGTAAAATGATGAAAAAGGGAAATTTAGTTACACAGACTATGGAAACTGCACAGAGGATCTCATTTTGTAACACAACTTTCAGTTAACAGCAGTATATATTAAATGGCTTATACCATCAAAAAATTTCACATTTACCAAATAATTCTGTAAGTTTCCTGAAATATCAAATTAACAAAAAAAATATTGCCAGTGGAATTAGAACCTTGGATTAATACATTTTTATACAGCTGATAAGAAAAATGAAGGAGAAAACTGAAAACTATGGTGGTGGCAATAATCTAAGAGGCATCTTTGTCAAGTGACTAGTTATAAGAATCAAGTTAACAGGTTTTGAGATTGGTCTATGATGAGAGCTTTCACAGTGGATGTGGCTGAAAAGAGGAATGAGTACAGGAGCTAAGTAAGTCAGGTGATGCTACTGTTGCAGTTATCAATGGATTCCAGTTTGCAGTGACCAGATATGAAATGGTAGAGCTGCACCCTAGGACGCCTTAGGCTTTACTCTTCACTACAGGAGATGGCCAGGTCTTTACTCCCACTGACCCACTCGTCTGTTTGAATTATTGGCTTTTTCTTTAGCATCTAAGTGTCTAAATAATGTGTATAGGTTATCTTCAAAAGTTGGATCATGAAATTTAGGTTGATGGAAATGGAGCCAGGATAATGCTTAAACTACTAGAGGAAAAAGGTAAAACCAGGATTACTTGATATTAAAAAATAAAATGTATGACTAAGGAGTAGAAGTTATTACTTCAGCTAGTGAACCATAAATATCGCATGTCTACAATATAGTCATACGTGTAAGTGACTTTACCATGTGGCTATCTAAGGTTATTGCTGATGAGAATGAATACAGGAAGGTATGGGTGGTTCTCAATAGTTCATGTGTTTAAATTTGGTGCTGCAGTGGTTAAGCCCTAGGTTACTAACCAAACATTTTGATGTGCAAACTCATCAGCATTCCCTTGAGAAAAAAATGTATCAGTCTGCTTCCATAAAGATCACAACCTTGAAAACCCACTGCGGCAATTCTATTTTGTGCCATATGATGAGCATCAGTTGCTCTTGGCTTGTTTTTCGTTTTCAACAGAGTGTGGAACTCTTGATGCAGGTGGTAGACAGAGGACACATTGAGAAACTATTATAATACATTTGTAAATAATATACGAAAATAGTGTTGAGCACAAAATGAAAGAAATAGTTTAAACTTTAAATAGTAGATGAAAGTATGTGAATCAGTCTTCAGAGAGTTCAGTTGAGTTATCTGGAAGTTAGTAGACAATATAAGAGCTATGAGGTTCAATGGGGTTGGAAGACATGGGCATTAGAACAAATAAAAAGAGAGAAAACGTTTTGCCCCAGGATGTAAGAACAATAGCCTGAGACTTAAAATATTGTTGTCAAGTGGATTCAGTCTCTTACCAATACTATAGAACAGGATAGTATATACCCTATGGATTTCAGAGACTCTTTATGGGAGTAGAAAGCTTTATTGACTCCTTCCAGTTATCAGCACAACCGTATTAGTCTGGGTAGACTAGAGAAACAAATTCATAGATATTCATATGTGTATAAGACAGTGCTTTATATACAAGAGCAATTGAGAAAACATTCCAGTCCAGTTCAGATAAAGTCTTAAGTCCTGTGTTAGCCCACATATCTGATACCAATCTATAAAATCCTCTTCAGATTCATGAAACAATGTCGTTGAATACAGGAAGATTACAGCCTAGAGGGTGGAAAGTCCTGAAGATCCAATGACATTGTAAGCATTTCAGTGCTGGCAGAGGTCTTCATATAGCTTTGCCACTCCCAGAGCTCTGGTTGCAACAGGGTAGCTTCATATAGATTCTCATCAGAAATGTCTCCTAGGGAGTGAACCTGTGTCCCTGTCTCCAACAAGCTGTTTTTCTCCTTAGAGTCTCCTAATGAGGTCATCAAGCTGTGACTGGATTGACAGGTCCAACTCTACCCTTTCACTTGTAAGTATCAAATTGACAACAGATTATGTAACCATCAAAACAACCATAATGCACTATGCCAACGAGGTGTCTCTGAGAGATGTAAGTAGGGAATTGAAAGACTGCCAAATCTATGACTGAGTAAAAATGAAAGAAGAAAATAGATCGTCTCTACACGAGGGCCATTTGGGAGAATTTTTGTCTTCAAGGAAAAGACAAAATTCCAATTAGAAGAATATTTTGTCAAAAATTATATATAACATAAATTCATATAGTTAGTATATAATTTACCACACACATACATACATGCATACTTATATGCATATGTACATCACAATGATGATACCTTACACATATTTTTTTCCAATGACTATATGTAAAAGGAATCAATATATTTTTAAATTATTTATTTCTTACTTAAATGAGCATTAATGAAATGAAAGAATTTAACAGCATATTTTAAGCTGATGCTTTAAATTTGAAGTTTATACCAGCAACTAACTTTAGACAGTCTCAGGTGATAAAATATTACTTAGTTTTTCAAAGTAAAGCAAAATCTTATAAAACATATAATAGTATGGCAAACCCATTTATGTATAATACATTTTTCCCCTTTAAAACAAATCATAATTTATTAGTCCACCTAAACTTTTGAATCTTTTTTTCCTATACTGTAACCATAAGGGAACAGCAGATAAAATAAGCAAAATAATTTAAACTAGATTTAAAAATAATTCTCTGTAATGTGCATATCACTATTATTCCTGATAGGCAAAAATAGAAAGTGGACGAATGTCCATCCACTGATGAATAAACAAGTCCATCAAATCCATGCACTGGAATATTAATTGGCCATAAAAGGATATACTTTCAGATGTCTGAGTTTTGAACACATTGCCCTCAGTGAAAATAGCCAGTTACAAAGGATATATTTTATGATCAAATTAAATAAAATATCCAGAAGTAGCAAATCGATAGTTACAAAAAGTTGAGTAATGATTATCAGTGGCTAGCACGAGGACTGGAATAAAAGAATTGTGAAGTGGATTAAAATGGGCACATGATTTCTTTCTAGATTCATGAAAATATTCTAAATTTAGATAATGAAAATGGCTGAATAATTATGTGAATGTGCTAAAAACCACTGACCTGTTTACTTTAAATTGGTGAATTTTATGGTATGTAATCTCTATGTCAACAAAAGTGCTAGGAGGATAAAGAACAAGCAAGGACTCTAGTACCTCTCTTTCAAAAACCATGCAGTCAAACATATAGAAATCTCTAATGACATCGCTAACTATTTAGTCCATCTGCTTTCTTACTTTTCATTGGTTCTCTGTTTTCTGCCTTCCATTTCTATGGACTATTTCTAGAGGCATTACTAATAGCATAGACATCCATTAATTCAAATCAGATTAATCTCAACTAACTTTTCACTTTTCAAAGCACATAAATTATTTTTCTGACAGTAAAATGACTTGATATCTTGTCTTTGTCCTTTGATAATGAAAATAAAATACATTTTCTAACACAGCTTTAAGCTTGATGTAAAGTAACCCCCAGAAGCCAATTGCAACACATTACGTACCCCGATTTTTCATCCTAAAGATCAAAGTCTTATTTTCTTGCATTGTCAGCAAGCTTGAAATGACAACAGTCTGCTTCTAGCATTCAGCTTTATGATCTTGACAATAAATAAACATTTGGTAGAAACAGTTGTACATTTTCAGATATGATAAACTTCAGCTGGAAATTTTAAGCTAAAGTTTTAAATTTGAAGTTTATACCAGTAACAGACTTTAGGCAGTCACATATGATACAGAAATGGAGGTTTGAAGATGAAAGATGAAAAGCAACATGTCAGAATAAGGTGCACCAAAGGAACATAAAATAAACATGTAAATGATGCAGAAAGTAATCTGATTCAGAGAAACTGGGTATAGTTGAAGAATTTAATAATGTGAAAGCCATGGCTGAGGAAAAATGTATCATAATGACAATTCTCGGCACTTACATAATGAAGGTAATAAAATTGGAGAGTCAAAAATCTCATCCCAAATATGTTACTTTATAATTAATGAGAAACAACAGATGAAAGGCAAATTCCAATATGGTTATTTTTCTTATCATAGACCAGGTAATGCAAAAAATATGAGTATGAGTAATACAACAGTTATGGAAAAATATTTTTTAAGAATTTGAGAAATAAAAATAACTTTGCTATTAAATTTTATATTTTTTATTTTTGAATAGCAGGCAACTTAAGAGTTCATGTTGACTATTACTAAATGTAGTAACTTGTATTAAATAGAAAGCATTATCTCTAATATTAATAGATTAATATTAGTTTAAGAACCTTGACTCGAGGGATTTTTTTTTGAGAGAGACTTTAATTATTTTGTTATTTATGTCAGAATTTTGAAGATCCTTAAGTTTTGTCAAAATTTGAATTTATTAAAAAGCACTTTGATACATAACTTAAATATTTTGTGGTGTGCAACATCCTTTTAAAAACATTCAGTAATCCACTGCCTTGTCATCAGAATGACATCTGTGTTAAGGATGCTAGGTGGCAAACACATTTTTTTTTTGTGTGGGCATCACTACCTCTGGTGGTCGTGGGCACTACCCAGCCGCTGCTGGATTTGAACCGCCAAGCCTGCGGGCTGCAGTTCTGCACTCAACCACTTACACCACCAGGGCTCAGCCCTAACCCACCAGGGCTCAGCCCTGGCAAACACATTTTAAAGAACATTTTATGTACTAATGTTTTCAATATTAGATTCCAAGTGAAGGATTTTCAAAAGCTGTCAACTCACTGTGTTCTAAATCTGATTTTCAATTACAAGTAAAATTATTCTGAACTGTATTCTTTTACATAAAGTATTCATTTTTATCCTACAAGTTGATTTAATTTTTCATATTACCCATATCTATAGTACTGATAGGAAAGGTGGCAGAATTCAATGAAGTCCAAATTTTACTGCACACATTAGTTAAAAACAAGATTTTGGGATATAGCAGAATACCAACTAGAATGTTTCAATAAATTGAAGACATTCTGGATAAACTCATGAGTCAGACAGATAATTTGGGAAACAGTTACTTGAAAAAATGAAGAGAAAATATTAGTATTCTGTGAAGGTACTAAAGAAAAGTACCCCAGCCTAATGCCAAGAATATGAAACACTCTCATTAATAGCACATAAAAGTAAACTTTCTTGAAGATCATTCACAAGTGGTTGCAGCAGTACAGAGACAGGGAGTTAACAGAAGTTAAAACAGGATTCAGAAAAGCTCCTGCCACAAAAGACATCATTGCTAATGCCAGGTAGATATTGACTGAAAACACAGACAACCAAAAAGAAAATATTTGTTGTTGAAGCATCAACTAAATCCACGTGGAAGAAGCACACTAGCCAAGGTGATACAAAGGGGTGAAAAACCCCAAATATAATGGAAGGAAAGGTTTCAACACTTTTATGGTGAACACCCAATTTTTAGAAGGCTATGGAGGACATTGGTTGCCCTAAACCTGCAGTGTTTCCATGTGAATTAAGTCTCTGGTAAATTCCCTCTGGCCACAGTTGAGGGATGTAAATATCCTTGTTATCAGACAAAGACTTGACTACAGCAGATGGAACTAAGATATAATAGGATACCTTGGCAGTTGATATACCTCTCGACCCATTCTAGATTTGTTCTAGGTTTAAATATGTCTTACTTGTTCCTCGACAGGTCTTTTCTCTAATTAGAAAAGGTTTTTTTTTTTTTAATTTTTTGGTGGGGCGCAGTATGTTCTTCAGTAAAGAAGCACAGAAAGGGAAGATGTATAGAAGGCTGAGAGGAAAAGGGAAGCAAATGTTAAAAAGAAGAATAGGGAGGATGCACCAGGACTTATTGTCGTGATGTTATAAACAACTCTTTAAAATATGAATGAACTAGGGAAGTGTGTGATATGTGAATTTTAGTCTAATAAAACTGTTGGAATAAAAAAGGTCATTTAATTGGATGGATCATAACAAACTATGGATAACTTTGAGAAGAGTGGGAATGCCGGAACACTTCACTGTTCTTTTGTTGAAACTGTCCATAGAAAGAGCCAGTCAGACAGAATAGAGGGATATTAAATCACTTAAGATTGGAAAAAGTGTGAATCAGACTTGCTTTCTTTTGCAATATATGTTAGTCTGAGTTGACTAGAGAGAGAAATTCAGGAATATTCATATGTGTATAAGACAAAGCCCTACATAAAAAGCAACAGTATATAGAGAAAACATGCCAACCCAGTCCAGATGAAATCCACAACTCTGACATTATCCCATATGTCTGATGGTAGTCCATAAATTCCTCTTCAGAGCCATACAACACATGCAATGATGCAGAACGTAGGAAGACCACAGTTCAGTGGGTAGAAAGTCTTGTGGATCCAGTGGTGGTAGAAGCATTTCCATATGGCAGGGACCTCCACGTGGCTTCTCTAGCTCCAGGGCTCGGGCTTCAAATTTTTCTAGCTTCAGGCACAAGCCACTATTTCAAAATTCAAAAAGTTTTTTTTTTCATTTCTTTGTTTCAGTTTGTCAACACCCACTTAGGCAAGTCTCAAAGTGGAATGTTCTGAGCACTTCAAAACACTGGGTGAGACTTCTCTTTTCAGAGGCTTCTTTGCAAGAATGTCCTACATCCATTAAAAGATTCAATTTTAATGGCTGAAGCCAAGTGGGCTTACAAACTCACTATTTTTCCTTCCCAATAATCATTTCTATCAATCATTATATCAATAATCATAGCAGAAGAACACAATGTAAACCTAGAAGAGCCAGAGCCTAACCTCAATCTTAACACAATCAAGTTCCGTTATCTTTTGTATGTTTATCCTTATTCATTCTATTGACCCAGAATTTAGTCTTAAGACTGACTTCATCAGATGAGGGTGCAGCCTTCTGTCAGCCATTTTCCCTAAGCAGCATGGTCTCTTAGAAGTTCAAGGGGGCATTTTCCTTCCCTAAGATCAAAATTTACACCTTCATTTTTGTCATTTCAAACTGGAAGAACCAAAGACAACAACCAAGGAAGAGAATCAGAATTTAACTTCCCATGTTGCCTTCTAGAAAACAACCTAGTAAACTGCATGGCTATATATAACCTCTGGCCAGCCAAAGAAGAAAAAGCGCCATGAGACAGAAATCAAACATGAACCCAGTCTTCATCTCCATGATCCATTTCTCTGCCACCCTACCCCCAAGGTTCCATAATGTATTAATCTGGTATAACAACAACCGCAGAGAAAAAAACTCTAGAGACACTCTCTTGGCTTCATGTTCCTGTGGACAAATCACATGAAGCCAGGCTGATGGCAGCCAGAGCCCTAAAGATACTTCCACCACCATTGGAATCATAAGACTTCCCACCCACTGGTCTGTGAATTGCCTGCGTTCAGCATCAGCGCATGAGCTGTGTGAGTCTGAAGAGGAATTTATGAACTGGTATCTGACATATGGGATAATATTGAACTTACGGACTTGATTTGGACTAAGCTGGGGTGTTTTCTCAATATACAATTGTTCTTTGACATCAAATTCTTTCTTACACATAAATGAATGTCTCTGGATTTGTTTATCTAGTCAATCCAGACTAAGACTGTGTACTTTCCCCATTAAATCTGTATCCTGTAAAGAATTAGAGGTGGTAGGCTATATGTAGAGGGACAGATCAAGAGTGAAGGAAGGCTCATTAGCTATGTGTGACAGGCAAATGATACAACTTAATTTGCTGAAAGTTAAAATGACTTGAAGTATTTTTGGGTGAAATCAAACAATGCAACATTTAGTATGAATTGCAAGTAAATTCAAAGAAAACATTCCAAAATTGGACCAGTACAAATCATTGTGATAACCAGAGAAAAGTTTTGATTTGTCACATATTCATTTTACTTGGATCCACAATCAATGTTCATGGAAGCAGCAGCTAAGAATTCAAAGGGGAAAAATAATGATCTATTACATCTGGAAAATCTGATGCACAAGATCCACTTAATAATGCCGAAGATCAAATATTTCACTTTGAGGATGAAGGTGAGCCTTACCCAAGCCCATGGCATTTCATATGAATGTGAAAATGGAAAATAATTAAGGAAGAGCAGATAATAATTGCTGCTTTTGATTAATGCTATTGGTGAAAATTTTGCAATTACCATTGACAGGAATCAATAAATCTAAGACCTATCAACAAATATAAATCCTTGGAAGAAGTATTAGTCAGAATGCTCAATAGAAGCAGGACTGGTGAGACTTCATCTCACATACTTTGGGCATGTTGTGAGGGAGGACAAATCTCTGGAGAAAGATACCAGTCTTGGAAAAGCAGGGGGTCACTTTGAAAAAGTGGAAGACCCCATGAGATAAAAGGAGAGAGGGACCATAACCATGAACCAACTTAGCAGCACATGCATTGTCTCTTACCATTAAATTATTAAAAATAAGTACACCACTTTAAGGTGGTCCTACCTCTGGAAAACAGGCATATTACACACATCCTGCCAAGGCTTCTCATTTTTCCTTTTTTTCTGAAAGCAGTTACTTCTGAACATCTAGGCTATACATATTCTTCATGAAGAATGCAGGCTCCTTCTACCAAATACCCAATAAAGAGCAACTGCTGATATGTTCTATGAGTATTCAGCCCACCAAATTAAATGATGTATGTGCCCTATTATTTTAAGTGGTCACCTATTAGATTAAACACACAGGTAAGGAGTTAGCTTTGATCAGTTCATTTTTAACAGACATTGGCCCCCATTGTGTCAGACCCCTTGGTTGAATATTGGTGACACAGGGGGCTGCTAACTGCCAGATCAGGAGTCTTACCCCAGCGCCCCACAGGAGAAAGTCAAAACTTTTAACTTGCGCAAAGAGCTATAGTCTCAGAAAGCCACCAGGACAGGTCTTTTCTGTCCAGTAAGGCCCCTATGAGTCAAAATCAACTTATTGGCAATTTAGTATATTTATCTCCCCATTTGAGAACTTTTACATTTTTGTTGGCTTATTCATACAAAAAATGAATTATGATGCAATTCAGGGTGGAGTAAGTTAATATACTCAATGTTAATTTTATTTAAAATTATACAGATTTCTTAAATATCTATGTTTAATAAATTATGGAAGACTTTTAATATATCGGTTTGTTAATATTTTTAACATTAAAATTAAAATAGATATATTCATATCTTAAAAGTCTCTATTTGAAAATATAAATATCACTATAATATCTGGATAACTCAAAAATAATCAGGTCTGGGTGTTGCAATATGGTGGTGTCCGGAGCTGGAGACCCCATTTGCAGTGGGAAGGGCCCGGTGGGAGAAGCTCACTCCAACGCAGCCGCAGTTCATGCGGCAGGTGGAATTTGCCCAGTGGCAGAAGACGCTGCCCCAGCGGACCCGGAACATCGTGACCGGCCTGGGCATCGGGGCCCTGGTGCTTGCCATTTATGGGTACACCTTCTACTCGGTGTCCCAGGAGCGGTTCCTACATGAGCTAGAAGACGAGGCCAAAGCTGCCCGCGTCCCCATCCCACTGAGCCCTGCCACAAGCTGGAGGTTGCTCCATGATCCCAAAGAAAGTGGAGCTGCTCACGGCATTAGTGCCCTAACAACCTTACGCCATGACTGAACCCTAGCAGCTGGAGACGTCTGCAGTCCACCCACGCAAAAGGGACGCTGCCCACCTCACGCACCGTGTGCAATGACCAGGCCCATCTTGTAGTTTACTGTCTTTGTTTGACGATTATATAACCCTAGTTTTTCCTAAGAGCTCGGACAGATTTGTCCTTGTCACACTTTGGGGTGTGACTAGTATGGAGGTGGGAGGTGGCAATGCCCAGCCGGGTTGGTGCCTAATGTGGGCCTGATGGGGTCCAGCTGAAAACGATAAATGTCAGTCACCTCAAAAAAAACCCAGGTCTGTATGCTTGATTACAGGTGAATAAAGGTGATGTCCAATTTACAATATATGTGAGCTACCATGCATGAACTATTTATGACTCTGGTTTTAACATTTCCATACTTTTGAAAAATATCATTACTTGTTTGTGCTACATACATTATTTCAGCACATAATTGACTGATGTAATTCTCAGAGGTTCAGTCTCCAATGTTCTAAATTTGGATCTATAAAGATACTACTAATAAAAGACAAATAGAAAAATGAGAAAGAGAAAGTGTTCAATTCATGTCAGAAATGACCTAAGAGAGAGAGTCATTGAATTTGAATCAAGTTGAAGAGTGTCTGGAAAATGCTTTATCTATATCAATTCACTCATGCTAGCAATTATTTAGCAATTATTAAAATGAACTCCAGCACACCTCTATTTTAAAGTTTATGGTTTTCCTATGGAAGCAAACCTGATGTAAGTGTTGTTGTTGTTGCTAGTTATCATTGAGCAGATTCCTAATTACACACACACGTATATACAATGCTTATTTTTGTTTTATTGTTTATACCAAGTCACTTGATTGTGCATTGCAACAGGTTATGATCAACTCTCCCTTTGTAAATTGCCACAACAAATTAATAATTTGTTATAACAAATTATGACAAATTCTTTATACTTTTTATAGAGGGAAAGTGATAGGAATAATGTTGGAGAAGCATCAAAATAATGTGGTCCTAAAGCACAGGATTTGATAAAATTATAGTTCTAGTTTTTTATAATCACTTCACTGGGGGATCATACAACTCTTAGCAAAATTCGCCTATTGAATCCATTGTGTGCAAAAACATTTGTACCTTTGCTATAAGGGGTGGCCATTGCACATTTGTACCTTTGATGCCATCATCATTCTCAAAACATTTTCTTTCTACTTAAGCCCCCGGAATTGGATCCTCCTTTTTCCACTCCCTCTCTGCTCCCCACTCCCTCATAACCCCTTGATAATTTACAAAATATTATAATTTTGTCTTTTGGAACACTCTCTGATGTCTCCCCTCATCCACTTCCCTGTTGTCCATAACCAAGGGAGGAGGTAATATGTAGACCCTTATAATTGGTTCCCCCTTTTTACTCCATGCTCCCTCCATCCTCCCAGTGTCACCACTCTCCACACTGGTCCAAAAGGGATCATCTATCCTATATTCAACATGTTTTCAGTTCACATCTATACCAGTGTACATTCTCTGGTCTAACCAGATTTGTAAGGTAGAATTCATATTATGATAGTGGGAAGAAGGAAGCATTTTAGAACTAGAGGAAAGTTGCATATTTCCTCATTGCTACACTGTACCCTGACTGGCTTGTCTCCTTCGCACCACCCTTCTGTAAGGGGATATCACTTTACCTGCAGATGCATCTTGGGTTTCCAATCTGTACTCCTCCCTCATTTATAATGATATCATTTTTAGTTCTTTGATGCCTGATACCTGATCTCTTTGATGTTTCCTACAGGCTGATGTGCTCCTTCTATGTGGACTTTGTTGCTTCTGAGCTAGATGGCTGCTTGTTTATCTTCAAGCCTTTAATGCCTTTAATGCTATATCTTTTGATAGCAGGCCAACATAAGCTGTCTTCACCACAACTGCTTATGTACAACTTTGTCTTCAGCCATCATATCAGGAAGGTGGGAATGCAATGATATGATTTTTGTTCTTGATGCCTGATAACTGCTTCCATTGCCTTGGGGTTTTTTTGTACATATTATTATCTCTGCAAGTCTATCTATATGAAAGAGGCTGGATGAATATTCTGGAGGAGAAAACAATGGGACTGATGGTTCTGGGAGGACATGGGAGATGGGGGTGGGAAAGGAGATGGTGTTGACAAAGTTATCCAAAATCAGTGGCATATTGGGTGTATCTGGCCTGATAGGGATTGATCAAGAATAATGTAACAGAGAAATTATTGAAACCCAAATGAAGGATGAGAATGATGGTGGGACAAGAGGAAAACAAAAGGAAATCAAGGAAAAAACTGAGAGGCAAAGGGCATTTATAAAGATCTAAATACAGGCATGAACATAGGTAAATATACTTAGATATGATGATGGAGAAATAGATCTATGTGCCTATACAAAGAAGTTTGATATTAAGGCAGCAGATAGACGGACATTGGACCTCCACTCAAGTACATTCTCAATGCAAGAACACTTTGTTCTATTTCGCGTTCCTCAATGCTCACCTTCCCGACATAATCAATGAAGACAATTGTGTACACAAGCACATTTGGTGAAGAAAGCTGATGGTACCTGGCTATCAAAGATATAGCATCTGGAGTCTTAAAGGCTTGAAAATAAAAAAAACGGCCATATAGTTTCAAAGCAACAAAGTCCACATGAAAGAAGCACACCAGCTTGTGTGACCACAAGGTATCAATGGAAACAGTTATCAGGCATCAACAACGAAGTTATGATTCTCCTGACTACCAAATTAAAGTTTCAACTGGTATAGGTACATACAATCTCTGAGGTCTAGTAATCCTGGCCTACCAGTTATACTAACCTTAATCTAGATGATAGAATTAATGGTTCTTATGTAACTCTTTAGCATAGATCTGCTTTTCTGGGACAGAGAGAGGCCAAAATTTCTTTAGCAGAATCCTATTGTCCAGTAATATCTCCATATAAAGCTGTATTGGAAATAGTCATATTTATCATAGACATTTATTAGTATCATAGAGTCACCCAAGTCAACTCTGACACCTGGAGGGGAGAACTGGCGTGCTGGGTTTCTGAGGCTGCTATTGTTTATGCAAGAGGTAATCCTCATATTTCTCCCTAAAAACAACTGGCAGTTTCAAACTGCAGACCTTGCAGTTAGCAGCTCAACACTTAATCATGACATCACCAGGCCTCTTGAAAACACTATTCTTGTGGGTTTCAAGTGTAACTCTCTACAGAAGTAGAAAGCTTCATCTCTCTTCTTTAGAGTAGCTGGTGGTCTTGAATTGCAAAACTTGCTGTTTGTAGGCCAACACAAGACCACTATGCCACCATAAATATCCCAGACTAAAACAACTTAAGGCATAAATGGAACCTATCAAATATTTTCTCAGTAGAAACATTTAAGAAATTTTCCTTTTAAAATCATTTGAGGAGAAGGTTGTAAACTGTATTCCAATCCTTGGAAATACTTTTGAAGAATAAAGTCAAGTAAATATTATGATCAGTAAATATTTTTGTAACAGAAATGTGCTTTGTTCTTATCTTGCAGTTGTCAAGTGTGTAGCTTCAGTTAAAAACAAATGAGTTTATTTTGGATTACAGAATATTTAAAAACCCTCACATTTTTCTCATTCACAACACTCTTTTCTTTGAATAAGATTGTGTCATCAAGTTCAACCATCTACTGAACACTCCAAACCCATGAACGCCCAAACTCAGCTGATGCTCCATGTTGCATCTATGTACTCATAATACTTATAATATCTACATTGATAATGGATTGAAACTAAAAAATCTCTTGCCACTAAGTCAATTCTGATTCATCACAACATGGAAGGCCAAAACACGCAAAGTACTAGTGTGCCCCACCCCCAACCCCCTCCAGGTTTCCATGAATGTAATCTTTGTGGAATCAGAGACCACAGATTTCTCTTTAAGCGTGGCAGATAATGTTTGAATTGTCAACCTTTTGGTTAGCAGCCCAATACTTAGCCACTGTTCTACCAGGGCTTCTTGAGTGGTCGATGACAGTGTTTTACTTAAGGTAACATGAGGGAAATTGAAAATGCATGAAGTTGTACAGAGTGTCTTAGGAAAGATTTATAAAGTTAGAAATTACTATGAATTATATTTCCCAGAAATGATGCTGAAATCCTAACCTTTGTACCTTGTTTGAAAAGGACCTGATTTGTAAATAAGAGTATATTCCATGGGATGCAATGGAAGCAAATGCAGAGGAATACCAAGTAACACAGCAACCACCAGAGGCAGGGGAGACAATAGAACAGATCTGAAAGCTCTCAGAAGGAATCAATATCGCTAAAGTCCTTGTTTGGGCTTTCACAAGTATTTGGGCTTTCATGATTTTCATATTCCTTATTTGGGTTTTCATAATTTCCACTACCATGACAAAATTAATTTTTCTTGAAGAAATGACAGGGGACATGCTCTGGGTCCATACAGAAGCAAAAGAATATAGTTCAGCACCTGCACAAGGAGGATTTCTATGAGGAAGAGGTAAAGCATGTTTCCACTTCTATCTTTCTCTGCTTTATTCAGCACCTTACTTTTCTGTTGCGTTCATTAATATGTTGCAGTGGCCACCCAAAGCTCACAGACAATTGTTAGGTACCTTTGTGTTTATTCCTATTCATATCAATGTTACGTACAACAGAATGAAACACTGTCCAGTCTCATGCTATCTTCACAATTGATCCTATGTTTGAGCCATTTCTGAGACCACTGTCACAATCGACCTTGTTCATGGCTTCCCTCTCTTTCTCTGCCCCTCGACTTCACCAAGCATGAAGTCTTTCTCCAGAGATGTGGATGAGAAAATGTCTTGCCCCTCTTGCGGTTAGGAACATTGCGGATATAATTGTTCTATGAAAGAGCTGCTGTTCTTTTGCCAGTCGGTAGTGATTTCCACAGTCTTAACCAGCACCACAGTTCAAATGCATTGACTTTTCTCTATTCAATGCCCAACTTTCACTTGCATATGAAACAAGTGAAAATACCATGACCTGAGTCAGGTGCACTTTAGTCCTCAAAGTGACATTCTTGCTTTTCAGCAATGTAAAGAGGTTCGTGCGGCAGATTTACCTGATATAATTTGTGTTTTCGGTTCCTGACTGCCTCTTCCATGAGCATCGGTTTTGGATCAAAGAAAGAAATATCATTGACAACTTCAACATTTTCTCCATTATCACTATATTATCTATTGGTCCACATCTGAGGATTTTGATCTTTGAAAAGCTTTTATTTTATTTATTTATTTTTGTGAGCATCACTGCCCTCTGGTGCTCTGAAATGTGCTAAAAGGTTCTTTTACATATCCAAGGGGTATCTTGATCTGCAAGCCATCCTCTTGTCCAAAGCCACTCAGAATTGCTTACTCTTTGGGTTGGAAAACCATGTGGACTAGTATATCAAACTGTAGTTTCTACTATTGCCACCAACATCCCTCATATTTTTGCACAGTCCACTTATTACTCTTCTTTCTTACAGGTTGTGGAGTTCTCTGTTCTTGTAACTGAGATGGATCTTTTTATCTGGAGGAATGGCAAAACAAACTAATCACTGCATTCGAGGCCTTTACCCTTTACCCTGACCCTATCCAATCATTTGGTCAGACTAATGAAGTGTATATATAAAAGAGCAATGCCAAGTAATTTTACTTCACCTAATTTTTACTTTTAAAAAATAAAATAGTGTTTTAAAAAATAAATACCACTTGGTATTGTATCTGGCAGCAGGATGAAACTATTGGCAGGGGAAGTACAACACGCTGTGACTATCCAGTTTAAACATTGCTTTCCCATCAACAATATGAAGCAGGTTCAAGCTCATCTTCTGAACAAAATTACACTTGAAGATTGTATAAGTATGGTTTAACTGTGGTTTCAATGAACAACATTCTTACAATAGACTAGAATGTGACGTTCGTACATTTTCATGAGAATAGACATGATCTAAAAGGATTATGTATGGTCAGTAATGTGGGCAAAATTTGTCACTGGCCATCTCATTAAACAATTCAAAGATTCCCTATCTGCAGATCTAATCACCCGAGCCATCTGAGCTCAGTAATGGAAGGCAGAAATGAAAATAGATTCCACATGGCGGTTCAACTGTTTCCTTTTTAATGGTCATTAGTGGCTTGCAGAAAAACAATCTACAAGGTATATAGCTAATTGGTTTGTTGTTTAAGATATAAATGAGAGGTAATTTATTCATTTTTGAATTTTCTTTATTGGTTTAGCACATTAGACACTATTTATTCTCTTACATGTCACCTTAGTCCATACTCATTTAACCTGCAATTCCAGTCAGGATCTATAGAATAATATTTGAATCATCTGATTGCAGAACATTTCCAATTTTGCATGGAAAATTAGACTAAAAAAACAAATGTTTTGAATCAAATCTGTTGAAATCAATAAGTGAAGTAAAGAGTTATATATTTTTTCTTTTTCTTCTTTTTGTGTAAATTTGAAGTGTTTACTAAATTAATGACATTAATTTCTTTCTTTCCTACTTACTAAACAAACTCTAACGACTATTTGAAGGAAAATACTCCCAAATAATACCAGTAGCAGAATTGCTTGAAAAAATGTATTATCAATGCAATTCCTTTGATAAGGTCTCAATATAAATAAAAGAAGCTTATTGTTTTAGAGTGAAAATGCATACCTAAAGTTTAGCAAAATCTGTCTGTTGGACTACTATTTACGAAGTAATATTCACAAAAGATGATTTAGGTAAAAATTATTTAACAAATATTTTGAAAAAAATTTAGAAAACCAAAATCAACATATATTTGCCTTGAGATCAAAACTAATTTTAAAGTTCTCTTATTGCGAGAACTTGACAAAAAATTCATGGTGAGCATCTATGTCTTCTTTCATTTCTTGTCATGTGTGTGTGCTGAGTATGATTTATCTACAAAGTAAATCATAGTTCTGGTTTATATTCTTGAAGAAAAGAGGACTTTTATTAAAAGAGGGACTGTGGACTGAAGTCCTCTGTATATTTTCTCCATTTCATTAGGGACCAGAAAGAAAGAAAATTGAATTAAAGTGGCTAAATGTTCTTAGAACAATTCCCACAAATGCCAATAATTGCAGATTTGGGTTTCTTTGGTTTTTTTGAATTCTGATCTTTAGTAGCTTATTACAATGCACAGCACAGCATCAGATACTTTCCACATGACATACATTTAACACTCCCACATTACAGAGCAGGGTCCAAAATTCTCGTGCAAATGCAATTGAATGGAGATGCAGTGGGAAGAACTGGGGCAGCTCTCAAGCTCCCCCTACCCAAGACTAGAAGGAAAACATTCTTTCAGATTTCAATTTTCCCACTTACTACATTTCTTCAGTAGAACATGAAGTTAATGTTTACAGAATGATTCCTTCAATGATATATCCACTGGATGGTGGTGTTCTTTTTGATGCTATTTATAGTGAGTTAGTCTGGATAGACTAGAGAAACAAATTTCAGAGACATGCATATAGGTATAAGGAAAGGGTTTATATACAAAAGAAATGTGACCCGAAGAAGGCATCCCAAGCCAGTCCATAAGTCCAATAATAACCCATATGCCCGAAATCAGTTTATAAAGTCTGCTTCTGACTCAGGAAGTCACAGGTTAGTGGGTGCAGAATTCTGGCGCTGGCAGGGTCTCCCCATGGCTCCTCGTGTCCAGGGCTCAGGTCCATCAACAGCATGCCACTCCAGCTTCAGAGGTTTATCTTCATCAGGGCAAAGCCGTGTGGTCTCTCCACCGGCTACTCCAGCCTCCCAGCTGCCGCCATTCTGTGTTGCCTGTGGTTAATCATCTCTCAAACTAACTCCCAACAACTGGGGAAGATAGCTTCTCATCTTCACGAGGGAAATACCATGAGATTTCCTAGGAGTCTCAGGTGAAGGCCATGCCCACACAGAGGCCTCATCAGCTACTCAATGGCTTTCTCCTGATTAACAGGCCAGACTCCACCCCTACATTTCAATTATAAAATTAACATAAGCACATGACTGCCACATTTAGTAAAATCATACTGCATGTGACCTGTCAGATTAGTAAAATATTTCTTAGAATTTCAATAATTTGTGTGTTGGAAACTCAAGTAATATCCCGAGACTTCCCACTCATAATTGGAATATGTGTCTGTCACCATTTGCTATGATGTAAGAGGCAAAGCATCTCCTTCTCTTATTATAAATTGAAGAATCTATTTT